>JAQFZL010001339.1:0-10741 GCA_034695685.1 Galumna lanceata | reverse complement strand
ATACTTAGTCTGACCGAAGTCTCCTTCAAATTTTAAAATGATATGTGAATGAGCATGATAAGTTAAAATTGCAACCAATAATTGTCTGTTTCGACATAAATGACTCATTTTTGAAATTATATAAAATATAAGTGAAACGATTGCATCGATGTTTAAATCCTGTGTTAATACTATCGAACCTATTTTATTAAAACCTGATAAATGACTCAACTCTTGTGGGTTTCAATTAATTAAAAAAATTAAAACAAGTTTATTTTGAGTTATATCTCATTGAGTAATATTTCACTGAAAGAATGCTTTCCAATGCTTTTCCGTTAAAAAACTGTTTAAATCAAATGAATATTAGTTTTTAATATATTCTCAATCTAGAAAAACTGAATAATTTATCCTTAATTACTATTTAATTAGAATAATATTAGGTTTTTTGTCGTATATTTTATGAAAAAATTTTTCTCAATCAATGATTTCAAATACATGTCATTTGATTTTTTGGCCAAATTAATAGCTTTGAATTTTATTAAAATTTCCATTCATTTACTCAAAAATTGCAGATTAAAATCTATAAAATGTACAAATACAGGGATGGCCAGACGTAAGAGTATAATAGATATGAAGATTAAATTTGTTTATTATGTCATCACTAATGTTTGATTAACTTTACTTTTTAAAAAAAAACTCGAATCTTCTATACTTTAGAATTTAAAGCTAATGAAAAGGAGGTTTGAATGTATTAAGAGTTTTAAATTTTACTTATTTGGTATTACTTATAAATTGTAAGTTATAATTCATATCATCAATCAAGTGACTCTTGAAAGGATCTTGCTAATATTTTTTAAATGAGCCCCTATTTGTATTTTGACGAATAGAATTAGTTATCAAATGATAAGTTATAATAAATTATTCGGTTTTTATGTCTTCAATGATTTTTTAATTAATGGTCTTTTCTATTAAATTGAAGAAAATTGATTCCAATGCCTGTAAATTGAAGGGTAAAAGTTGGACAGAATTTTAAACCTTTACTTATATATTTCAAAATTATTTGTATATTTGATTTTCATTCTCATTGAATATTCTGAACCCCTATTCCAACAATAATTACTAGTTTTTCTTAGTGTACAAGTTGCTTACTTTTTAGCCAACATATTTTCGACCTTCGATACCTTCTTTAAATATTTCCACTCAAATGCGAAAATTATTCAAAAGAATTTATTAAAGAATATCTTAAGTAAACGTCAAGTAATTGTGAAAAAGATTTTTTGTGTATTTTTATTAAAATTCAATTCTAATGAATATTTTGAATAAAGATTAAAAGAGACATAAAAAGAGATTTCAGACAAAAATTGTGTAATACATATAAAGAATTATAACTGCATTAAAAATGATAAATAATTATTTTTTTGCGAAATTTCTCTTCTAGACATAAATAAGCATTAATTGTCCTTGATACTTTTCTTCTGTAACATATGTTAACAATTCCTTAAAATTAATGGATAATTAATGAATTGAAAAGTTTTTTATTTTTATACTTTATATATATAACTAATTTTTATATTTATTAATACATCTTTTGAGAAAATTTTTAAAAAAAAGTCAATTTATAGCAATTTCTTATTTATGCCAAATATATTAATTTATAAATATCAACGCCTACTACTTGAAAGCAATGTCTCTTGCACATACAATAAAATACCCTTGAAAGTTTTTTTTTGTTGCCAAATATTTAATTACAAATTTTTGTTGAAATTTCATTACTTAATACCTGTAAATAATTTAGAATTATATTTAAATGAATAAAACATTAATTATTTTCATTTAATAGAAAATAATTGAGAAAAACTTAAGAGGGTAAAACTATTATGGAAATTATTCTTAAATTCTATAATTTAACCGAAATTTTTTATCACTTTCTAATAAATAGGAGATAATTCTATTAATAATTAATAAATTATTAATAATTAAGAAATAACAGATTCTGAGTCAGCATTTCTGAATAATCTGTATAAAATCTTTCATCTATATATAGGTATATTCATATAAGAACGACATGAGTGACATTTTATGAGCATTTTCTCAAAAAAAAAGTCTTAATACTAATTAACTTTTGATATAAAATAAAATATTAAAACTTTTTACTGAAAAATTTATTTTTATCAAAACATATAAATGTGTGACTTTTAAAGCATTTCTTATTTAATAATGAGTTCCTTTGAATTCAATATAAAACTGATTAAATACTGTTTAATAAAACAAAGAAAAATCATTGTTTGACATTTGTTTACAACTTTTATAATTGAAGTCTTTGATAAAGTAAAGCAATCTTTGTTGAACTTTATCTGAACATATTAACATATTAACTTGCTAGTTTATCTATTAGTGATAAATTCTTCAAATAAATGATCTGGAATTCAATTTCTTTTTATAATCAATAATTATTTAAATAAGTCTATCATTAATTCAGGTATTATTAAGGGGTGGACCCCAATCGCCTGAAAAAACTAACCTTGACAATTAGACCATTAGATAAATTATTCAACTCTTCCTTCAAATAATTTTGTATATTTTCGTAAACAAATTTTTAATTATTTTATTATTGAAAACTTTTCTTAAACTTTAATTGAAATGTAGTCATATATTATACAATCTTTTGTCATAAATGAGATTCAAAATAAATAATTATAAAAACGTCAGGAAATATAAAATTAAAATTTTTCACCAAATTATTCAATTTGAAGGTTAATTGATTAGCAATGAAAAATGACCTTGTTTAAACTTATCTTAATTATTCTTGTTTTTTAATTTAGTTGAAATAAATCCAATAATTGGGTTCTATTAAATAATTCTATTTAAGGGGTATAACAACGTTATGGACTTTTTCTGCGTGAAATCTCATGGCCTGACGCGATGTAAACCCCCTCTGACACCCGTCCACTTCACACCCATAGGGACGCTCTCCCGTGTGCTGAACACAACATATTCAAAGTAAGTGTTTGTAAATGAATTGTAAATGTACTCACTTTTAACATATGGGCCTTTAAATGAGTTGACTGACGAAAACTCCACTCACATGAAGGCCAGGAACACCTGAAACACATTTATATTAAAAACCAAATAATATTTAGTATATGTCATACTTATAAGGTTTTTCTCCGCTGTGTCTGTACTTATGGTGACGCAAACCATTCTTATGAGAGGTCGCAAAATCACATCCCGGCCTATAAACAAAAGATTAAAATATTTAAGATTCATAGCAGTCGACAGAAAACATATGAAAGCCTAACTAATAATACATATACCTTTAAAATGACACCTTGCACATTGTATAATAAATTGCTTAAATTTTTTTTTGAATAACCTTGAATAATTTTTCGACACATTTTTATGAATACTATGAAAAACACTTTCAATTACTGACGTTTTCAAAACTATACTTAAATTTGTAAACAAATAAACTTAAAAATATTTCAATTTTTTTCTATTCCTAATCTTGACATTTCACTGTAAAACTTATCATGCTCAATTAATAAGCTTTACACATATATTTTCCCTCTACTCTGATTTATAGCTTAGAAACTAAGGTTAATGAGTGAGTAACTGACCAATCACATTTAAATGGCTTCTCTGATGAATGAAATTTTTTATGTCTTTTTAATCTAAAATAAATGAGGAAATCATTAATTGTTTCAAAAGGAGTATTAAAACCTGAGTGAATGGCAGGTCTCGTAACGACATCCCTCGAAGTCACACTTATAATTGTTTTCGTTTGTGTGGGAACTCATATGAATCTCGTATTGAACTTTCTTTTGGAACTTCTCATCACAACCGGGCCTTTCAAACAAAGAGACATTTAAAAAGAAACTCAATTGTCATATGACTCATACCAATCACATCGATATTTAGAGGGATTGTGTTTATTCCTGTGTTGCATCAAATTATAACTATTATTGAAGGAACGGCCGCACTCAGCATAATCACAATGGAATAGACTCTTTACTTTAGACTTTACATATTTTCTTTTAACTAAATCTGAGGCCAAAACTAAACTACTTTTTGTGGTCATTCTTTTAGTCAGTTTTGGATCTTTTTTCTCTTTTGATGGATCATAATCGGGGTCATTGTCTAAGTCTTCACTTTTGAGTTTAACCACAGATTCTTCATCCAAAGGGTTTTCATCTTCGAAGAGATCATCAAAATCTTCAGAGACATCACTGGATGTTTCAAAGTCTTGATTTTCAACCAACCATTCATTATATCCATTAATCAAAACATTGATTCGTTTCTTCTCTGAAAGAATAGTTCTATTAATACACAAACATTTGTCGATCACTTCTAAACACTTTTTGATTATAGTTTTTAATGTCTTATTTTCGATACGAATTTTTTCATCATTTGTTTGACATCTCTTTTTAAGCAAAACATGTCTCAAACCAATTGAATGTTCAAATCTCTTAGACTTTTGTTTAAGACGTTTAACATCTTTTTGTTTTGTTTGGCATCGATGGCGTAATAGAGTAGTGGTTCCCAGAGATCGGGTCTGTTTGTGGAGATCATGACATGCCTTACAACTGACATAAAGTGTCTCTTTATTCTCGAAGAGGACTCTTTGAAATCTGTTCCAGACCTCACTTTTGCCGTTTTGTGTCTCAAAACTAATTCTTTCGTCATTTGATTCCATTAAAGACTGAAGAAATTGTTTGTTGTTATAAAACTCTTGATTGGATTCATCCAAATCGTTGTCAATACTTTCATTGGCTCTCAAATCAAAGATATTATCTTTTGTTTGTTGGTTGGAATCGCTATTTTTAAAGCAATGGTGTCTTAACATTGTAGCGGTTCCTAAATATTTGTTGTGTTTCTTAATGTCATTACAATACATACATTTCACAAAATTTGTCTCAATTTTCTTGTAATATATCTTCTGATAGCGGTTCCAGACTTGACTTTTACCTATTTTTGATCTGAAAGTTAATCGGTGGTCATTTTTATTAACCAAATCAATGATAAAACTTTTATCTTCTATGAGAGCGACGTCTTCGCAGTTTATACTGAAATTTAACTCTTCAACCATTTGGTCATCGCTTTCTTCGACCGTCTCTTCTATCAAATTGATGTCATCCTCTACTTTAAGCCTAAGACCTTCTTTAAAATCAGACATATTTCTTGTGAACAAAAAACAGTTTAATTTTAAATTAAACCCAATTAATGTTTCGCCAAATGTTTTAAAAATCAAACATTTGTTTTGTTTTGACTGAATATCCAATAAAAACGTCTCTAAAATATTTTCCAAAATTTTGTGACAAAATTCAAAATGAGTTATTTTTAGTTATTTTCAAATAAAGTAGATAATCATGAGCATGATCATTTATTAGGATAACAATAATAATTTCTTGTCAAACAAATCTTTTTGTTTTGTATAAAATAATTTAGTTTTCAGTTATTAATTGAGTTTTGATTAAAAGTTTCTCATTTCGGAAGTGGATATAAAAGTTGTGATCAGTTAGTCTTTTCGGGACTAGAAGTTGGAAGTGTTGGACAACATATGAAATAATTTATTCAAATAATTAAAATATTACAGAGTTTTTATTATCCCTAATTTATAGGACATGAGTTGTTATGTAAATACATAAACTCTTATTTTTCTCTATTTGTTTACTTATATTTCATTCGTTGTCTGCAATACTTTTTATAATAATAATTTTTGTGATGAAATAGTTATTCAACAAAAAAACGTCTCTCAAAACAACATTTGGTTTTTAAAATAAAGACTAATTTTTAAAATTTTTTGAACTAAATGATAAATGACCAAGACTATAATTAGTTTATAAACTAATATATAATGTTTTAAAATCAAATAATAGATAATTAAGGACAAGTTTTTTAAAATTTAAATTTGATTTAATTGTAACGTTATTTCTGTTTACTCTTTGAGTGAATTTAAGGCTAAAGTTTTGAGTAAATCATTTGTTTAGTGAGAGATGTCTTCAAACGATATCTTCAGTGAATTCGATGATTCTTTGGATGAGCTATTAATGAACATTACGTCTTCACAATTAGATCCAAGTATTAGACGCATAACAAATGACAAACAAAACGTCATTTCGTGTGAAACTCAAACTGATATCAATTTTGAAGACTTTTTAACCATTAGTCCAAAGAAAAGATCAGTTGTGGTCCAAACAGAGAAACATCACCACAAACACCGACTCTGTTGTGATGACAACAACGAAAACTCGAAGACATCAGAACCTCAAACCAAAAGACTTAAATTAATTGAGAGAACAGATATCACACAAATTGATTCCTCGGATATGAATAATGAAAATCAATTTAAAGACAGCGAATCAAAGTCTTCACAAACTGTTCTGATATCTAACGAAGAGTTGGAGAACTGGTCTCAATCAGAGTCTGATATAACCTCTCAAACAGATGGATGTCTATCGACACAAGACTTCTTACATATTATCAACGATTCTTTTGAGTCCTCGAAATCAGAAAATGAAAGTAACGACAGATCTATGACTTTGTTTGGAAGCGATGACGAACTCGATATCCAGAGATCGCCATTAATTGCTTTGAATAGTAATGTCAACTCTGAGACACTTTTTGGTTCACAAGAATTAGTTCTTTTAAAGACACAAAACTCTCAAAATTCAAATTCGAGTCAAAGTTATTATAGTTTGGCTTCAAATTAACAAATCATTACTTTTTAACACCCATTGAATCAATGGATAAATGTTTAGTCAAAATAAGTCATTAATAATGTCTGCGCTTTAATTTTATTGTCACAAAAGTTTTTAAAATGTTTTTATAATTATTTTCGATATATTTTTAATTTTTTATTTATCATTTGGTTTAAGGTTTTAATTATGAAATAAATTAACTAAAATTTAATGGAAAAACTTTTAAATACAATTAATAAGAGTCTAAATAGTGTTAAAAGGTTTGATTTTTAAAAAATGTAACATTTTTTACATTATTCTCATTAGTTTTAAATCTTTTTAAAAAAATAATATCATATTAGTTAACATTTAATATGTTTTGTCTATATTTTAATCATTTACTAATAGTTTATTATCAAAATAATTTGTTTATAGAAATAATAAAATGATTACAAATGATATTATGTTTAATTAAATTTGACTGAAACCAAATAATTGTCAATAAACTAAAGTTTACTGAATTCTGGAACAGTATTAACATTTCCGTTAATAGTTATGGTAAGACATTTGTTGCAGTCTTTATTAGTGGTGTTATTATTAGTGGTATTTTCCTCGATTTTACTCTTTTCACTATTTGATGCTTTTCTTGAATATATAACTTGCAATATATTAGCAAAAGGGCTCTCAATTAGGATATAGAAAATATAAGCCAATATTATGTTGCAAATGAGATCAATAGTTATAAATCGCCACTATTTTAAAGATAATATAATTTTAATGAATTTTAAACAATTATTAGAATACCATAAGTCTGTCGTTTGCAGGAAATGTGTATTTTATGTCAAATATGCGGTGAAGTACAGTCAAAAAGTGGAGCAAAAATATACCGAAAGAAAGTCGAGCCAACGGACGGAATCCACTCCACGACAGGATTTTATTCAAATAATCTGAAAATTATTAAAAGATTTATTATTTTGAGAATAAATAAAAATCTTGATTTGTTTGACATTCATTAAAAACTTGTAAAAATTGATTAATAAGTAGATTATACACAATAACGTTGAATGCAAAAGATGTCCTTGCTTATTGCTTTATTCATATCTTATCTTAAAATATCAACCGATAAGACACTGAAATTATTCAAATTTAATGAAACATTTATATTGACTTTAAATGAATAAATCATTTAATAAATCTTTTTTTTAAAAAAGTTTTAAATGTGAACTTACGTCCTCTTCCACTGCAGAGTCCAAAAAGTATCCAGGAAAAACTTGAAGCAAAAATAAATTTGCCAAAAGTGTGCCACAAAAGAGCGCTAATCACTGGTTCTGTGTCTCCATCGGTCCAAAAGCTCGCCTGCCATACATATACGCCTATAATTGCAAGAACAGAAGTGATCCAGGAGATTTTGATTTGAATGTGACTCATGTAAATCCCTTTTTTCATTATAAAGCCGGCAGCGATACCGACGAAATAGCTATGGATCTGAGCATTTGGATACGTGTGATACCAGTTTAGTGAATCACTCATATTTGCATCACTCAAAAGTTTTGGACCATTTATTAGTATTTGGAGGTATGGCTTAACCCCCAAAACAAAATAGGGTGCGATTGCCATGAAATTAGTCACCACTAATGCAGTGATGATTAAGTATTTTCCAATTCTAGGTTTTCTCCAATAAATAATAATAAATGCGGGCGATATTATCATAAATTGCATTAAGGCTGATAAAAACCACAATGGTAAATTACACTAAACAAATACATTAAAACCAATGAATTATTCTCATTAAAAGTATAAAGTTTACCGTTTCGTTAAACGTCTCGAATTTAAACTGAGCGAAGTTATTTAAAAATGCAGCGATTTTGATAATTTGCCAAGGGTTCTTACAACTAGCGGTGTAGTCAATGGCATAGTACCAAAGGGGTCCCTCACCACTCAATTTGAATATATAAAAGAATAGAAGAGAACCGAAGCCTAAGAAACTGAATCGAAGCCATTGTTTGAAAATAAACTGAAAATAATTGAAACGACCATTACTTTTGTCCAATTTTCTGAGTAAACCAAAACCTATCAAAAAACCGCTGAAAAAAATTATTAATAATTATTAAATTATTATGAAATTTAGGACAAACCTAACGGTATATAAGGCATCAATCATTAGTGGATTTCTTACGAACCAATACTTGGGGTCGCGAAACATTCGCGGTATAACTACCGTAAAGACACTCTTTAGAGTTATGAGTCCTAAGGTAGTCATCGCCAAATATATGTGCGCTATATATACATATACTACTATTAGTAAACGAATTGTGTCGATGGACTGCCACTTCTCATTAGTGTTTGAAAAAAGTGATTCTGTGTTCCTTATTATTGAAAATGAGTACAAAATACTATTGTTTTTTGTTTCGATTAAATCATGTTTTGTTTTTTGAGACATTTCTTTATTGTAGTGATTGTTATAGAAATCGATGAAAGTACTGAGAATAAGGCAAATGACCAAGCACATCAATATTGATCTGAGTAAAAATTAATTCGTTTAATTGAGATGTTGAAACATTTATAATACAAACATTGATGTCTTTTCAAAATAATCAAGAACAATTGGTTGATCCTTTAGAGTACAACTCATTCTATCGATTTCAACGGGAATTTTGGTGATGGGCTCAAACACTATAAACAATATTTATTTTGTATGAATTTTAATAATTTTAAATTAATTAAAAATAATTACGATTTATATAATATAAATATTTTATGTAATAGTATTTTAAAACTTTTTTTTTTGATAAATTTTATAATTTCTTTGGTTAAAACCTAAGATGACTAATGGTATTCCGAATTATACATTGTATATATGATATATAATATATCCCTGAGATGTTTGACCTCAGATTAAAATATATTAAATAAAAACTAATTCTTAATACAAATTATTGACAAAACTTACATTTATTTATAGAATCTTCAATTTCTTGTGGTGTGCAGGTGTTGGGCAGACATATTCCCATTCGATATATGGTTCCACTCACTATATTAAGAGTTTCGATAAGCGATCTCATGGTTAGCTTAGACTTAGAATTGATATTAATTTGTGAAAACAAATTAGATTCTATTTTAACTTCTTGGTCAAGTTCTTCCTCGTTTATCTTAAAATTATTTTTCTTAGGATATGGAACAATGAGTTTCATTAAACAGTATTGGCCTTTGATTTTAGGTTGTTTTTCCATTGTTTCGGGACTGACCACAGAAAGACATTCATCATATTCTCCGAAGTCAGACAGAACTCCTTCGACAAAACCCTTTGGCGGAAAACTTCCCAATGAATCCAATACTAACCAAATTTAAATAATAATTTTATTAATTTTAAATGTGCAAGGTTACTTATTTGGTAAATAGGCTCAAATATTGAATGTTATAATTGCTTTAATTTTAGCTTTTATATAATTCAAAGTTTATATTTGTATAATTAAGAGGTTCATCAACACTCCGGGCAGTAATGTTCTGGTTTGAGGTCATTCGTCAACAATGTCTTTATTGACGATATGATTACAATAACTGCGAGGATTGGGATGACCTCCAATTTCCACTTATATTTCAAATATAATATTTGTAACAAACTTTTAGTTTACGACTCGACTATTATTTTTTAAAAGTAGGATATCTTCTAAGATTTCTATCAAAATATTAGCCATGGTATACGTGAGAGGGAGAGGAGAGGGAGAGGAGAGGGAGAGAGAGACCTTCAGAATTTAAAAACAGTTATAATTTTTTTGTGGTAATTTGTCCAAAACATTATCTTGTAAATTCATAACTTTCCATTGATTAGGTAAAAGTCTAAAGTGCTTTTTATTGGCATACATTTCTATAAATATAAGATCCATAAATGTCCTTGAATATAATTCTATATTTTAAAAAGATGTTATTATTTATCTTTTAATTTATTGATATTTTGTTTATAGTAAATATTTTTGAATTTTTAAGAATTTATTGAAATTCAATGACAATTCCTTATTAAAATCATCGATAAAAGTATAGACTTTTCATAAAAACTATAAATTAATTACAAAAATTTTAATAAATAA
>JAQFZL010001338.1:0-10744 GCA_034695685.1 Galumna lanceata | reverse complement strand
GTTTTTATTCATAATAATTACTCAATTGATAGACATTTTATGACATCCCTTTCCACTGATACCTAAATGAAAGGAAAGACATATTTCTGAACTAAAGACAAGTCAGAAAAAATCAATTTTCGCAAAAAAAAATATTCTTAGAGATAGACACCCCTTTGTGCTCTCCTGGAAACCCCTTTAATCCTATAACTTGTTTTAATTGAAGAGTCTTTAATCGAAATAGTTTTGGGAGAATTGTTCCCAATTTGGTTCCGGTTTTACTTAAAAATTCAAAATTAATGATTTATAGCTTTGATTTAAATTAAGGCTTAAAATAATTGCCAAAAATCTTCTAATCAGAATAACTTCCAAAAGTGAATATACCGGACATAATGAGAGATAGCCTTATATAGCGATTTAGATCTGTCGACTCCCACTCTTGGCTTTTAGTCGAATCAAACAAATCATTCATTAAAAACTCGTATTGCAATCGAGTCATAAGAATATTCTCAAATTCTGACCGAAAAGTAACGAATAATTGGGTTATTTGAGACAATTATGGAACTACTGATGGAAAACTGGTTCGCAAACATCAAAACAATGTACAATAAGACTAATTGTAGCCAATTATACATTAATTGAAATATGAATAAAAGCAAAAAGATTTGTTGTTAAACTAAATTAATTGAAAATATAAATAATTATTTAATTAAAACCTTTTTAGAGTCAGTTCCAACCAAATGACTTCCTCTAAATAATTATCTGAATAAACCTTTTGTTGATATGAATTGTCTTTTATTAGAAGAATATTTTTTATTCCTAATATTTTGTGACTCACTTTAAAGATTTACTCCGTTTGAAGAATTTTGAATAAATTGTTTACTCATTTAATATACCTCTGAATCATAACCTATAAGTGACACAAATCTACGAATTTATTATTAAAAGAATACATAAATAAATTGATTGAAATTTTATAAAATCCAAAATAACTGAAAAAAATGGTCAAAAAAAATAAAATTTGCAGCGCAAGGGTTCAACTCATTTGAATGTTGGGTTCATTTTTTTTTTTGAAAAATTAATTTATTTTTATAATTATTAACAGAAAGAGAACCCATTAATTGTTGGTTGTGTTTGTGTTTAAACAGTTGTCTCGAAAATGAGATGAAACTTGAAATGAGACCAGACTTTAATGAAATTTCAATTGATTTATAACACATTTTAAACAAATATTCAATTAATTTATTAAAAGTTTTCATTTTATAAAAATTAGACTCTTTTAGAAACAAAGCGAGCGGTGATTTGGGGTAAAGAATAGAAGAGAAACTGAATATGTGATAGATTACAACCTCATGTTCAATGTATATCTTCCAAAATCTGCCGGAATTCGGGAATTGAGTGACCAGTCGTTCGAAGAAATCTCTTGAATCCTCTATTCGTTTGCCCTGAAGTCAGTTATCATTCATTGGTTTAAATGATTTAATTTTGTCTCAAATCAAAGCATATGTAAATCAATGGTCAATACCTGAGCGTCTTTTATGAGGACATTCCAGGCCTCGATGTCATACGGATTGTCCTGAAGTCTGAGGTCTGCCTTAACAGCCCTTTCCAATACATTCTTAGTATTGTTTCCGATTGGATACGGGCTTTGATTTGCATTACTATTACTTATATTAGTGTTTGGATTCATTTCATTTGGTTTACGACTATTTGTCGGAGAATTTTGGTTCGCATTTTGTCCCGAATTGCGCTCCGAATGCGACCGGTTTTGGTTTTGACCCGAATATGCGTTCGGACTATAATTATGGCCAACATTTGGAGTAAATTTTCCCGAAGAATGAGAGGAATTCTAAACAATCAATACATTGATTACACATTTGAGTCATAGTTTACAACAAATAAAATCAAAATCAATACTTACGGCAAACATCTCTTCTTCTTAACCACTAATTCAATGTTTTTGATTAAAAAATGAATTAACGGATAAATAATTATAAACAGAATTAAGTCTTAATTAAAGTATTTAAAAGTCAATTAAAAATTAAATTTAAACGAATTTTAACGCAAATCTTTGAAATCAATACAAATGTCCTTCAATTCAACATTTTAGGGGTTTTCTCTTAATTACCGACAAAAAACTCAATTTTAAAACAACTCATTAGAAAAGGCAATGATTGCAATAAAATCCTATTTTTAAAATTTATTGAATAATTCAAATCACCTTGCTCCTCATTTATCAGTGGGAAGATTCCAAGGAAATATCACTAAAAAAATATTCAAGACTTGAACTTTGAGTCCAATTTTAATCAGAAATAATTAAATCAATAACTTAAAGGTTTTGACAATTTATTAAAGGAATAAATAATATCTAATGAAATGAAAATTAATGAAATCGTTTTTCAATGATTTAATGTTTGAGAAAAAAACTAATTTAAATACAATAGAAATGATTAAAACATTTAATAATTAAAATCAGGTTTGAGTCAAAGTAAGCCTTTATTTTCTTTTTGATGATTTCTTTTTGTTATTCTTCTGAGTTTTGTTCCCATATTTCTTCTCAATATTAGCGATCATATCATCGAAGTTACTCTTATTGTTACGAATGGCCAAAACCAGATCATTGTCGTCACTCTTCAGTTTCTTTGCCTCTTTTTCAGCTAATTTTGCCTCTTTTGCTGCTCTTTTAGACCTCTTTTCCCGTTTATTGTTCGACTCTTTGGTAAACTTTTCAAATTCTTCCACTTCTTTGTTATCAATCATTTCTTTAATCAGTTCTTGAGTTCTGATTTCGTCGAAACCAATCAAACATTGACTAATTGAGTCCATATCGCCCTCAAACCGATTGTAATATGTCTTCAAATCATTCTTTTCGTCTTCAGATCCAATATATTTGTCGATGAATTTGTCGACGTCTTTAACAGTGACTTTAGGGAAGAGTAGTCTCCAGTATTCATCCCAATCGCCATTTGATTCAAATGAGTCTTCACTCCCAATAATTCCCGTTTCGTCATAAGTCTCGCGAAGATTTTTGTCGCTCAAAATGGAGTGAACTTTACTCAGTGTCTGAAATGCTCTTTTGGCCGACTCTTTATGGTTGTCTTGTGCTCTGTCGGGATGTACTTTAAGTGATTGTTTGCGATACGCGCTTTTTATTTCATTATCTCTCGACTCTCTCTTTACTCCTAAAACTTCGTATAAGTCATCGGTTCCGAAGTATTGCTTACAATCGTCTAAAAGTCCCATCGCTTTAAAGTTTAAACAATTATTATAAAAAAATTAAAAATATAATTTTGAGCCGAATTTGTGTCACTTTTTATCACAAATGACTGTTTAGCGCGAAATAAACTGCAATTAAAAGACGACCCCAAACTCTAAACAAATAAAGACCTTACTAACACTCAAACTGTAACATTCAATAATAATTATCTTTAAAATCGTATACTTCTCATTAAAACTTCAATTTACTAAAATTTTATTAATTTTAATGTAATAAATAATTATTAATTTATATAAAAATTTATCTAAAATATAAAAATTATTTCAATGAAATTATTAATAAAATATGAAATTTTAAGATATATTTAAATGTATAAAAATAGGGTATTTTATGGGTTTTGCTTTCAAATATTACGTATTGTGTGTTGGATTGAAGTGAGTGTCAGTTATTGTATTATACGTCAATTGAAACTTGTTGTGCCTTAACTTCAGTTCAAAACTTCATTTAATTTAATGCAACACTTTTTTAATATAACTTTTAATTTTGATTTCACTATTTTCTTGTTTAAAGTTTATGTTATTTAATCTGATATTTTCGTCACAAATATTTTCAAATCAAAGTCCAAAATATAATCAAAAATTATAATCTGTTTTGACTATAAGTTATGAAAAGTGTGCTCACATTTAAAGGTAAGTTTACTATTATTTTGTAGGTTTACCTCTTTTGTGCTTAAATTTTATTAAGAGTTATTTGAATCAAATGTTTGACTAAAATGTTTAAATCAATGATTTATTGTCTTTAATGTGGGACTTAAGTGAAGGACTACTCAATGTTTTCAAAATATTTTCTCTGAATTTATGCCTAAAAAAATTGTTGAAATAAAAGCAAATAAAAGTTTTTGTCAAACAATACAAAAGTAGTGTAATTGAGACCTGAGTTCAACAAAAGTGATAATTAGATGTGAGGACAGTCTATAGACCCAAAGTGTAGGTGTTTTACAAAAGTTATGCAACATTTAAACTGAAAAACCAGTTCCAAGACTACTGTTTCGTTGAATTTATGTCTTTATGGGTTCGCCATTAGAACCGATCGAAGAGTTTCTTAAAATTCATTTTTCAAACTCAAAGTCAAAGGCCTTTCAAGTCTTCATTAAGAAATAAATTGGTTTTTACTCAAACATTAAACTCATTTTATTATAATTTATTCAATGATAGCATCCATTGACTCAATATTTACGACAAATTCATAAACACTACTGAATTGTCCCAAACTTTTAAAAGTAAAACACAAATGATTTCCTCTTCTCTTATATTTTGAAAACGTTTTTACGCCTAAAAAAACTAATTTATATTTCAAAAGAGAAATGAATTCTCAAAATGTTATTCATTTCAGTTTAGTTTATGGTTTGGAAAATTCATTCATATATTCGTTTAATTCAGTTGTGTTTTGAGGCGTGACTTCCAATAACTTTTTGTTATAAAATATTAAAGTTTCACAACTTCTCAATCTTTGACTCTATTTTGAATTAATGTTAAATTAGACAAAAACTTCAACAAAAAATTATTAGCTTTAATTACATGAATGACATTATTCTCAAACATATTAAACCAAAAAATTGTTTGAATTGCATTTATATCGACTCTATTAATGAGAATTCATTTAAAGATAATGAGAAGTAAACTGAAAGGTGGGCCCATACCTACCGCCTATAACATCATAACAACCATCAAAAGTTAAATATCGAAATATTTATTCTAAAATTCCTGTTTATAGAAATACTCACAAAAAAATGTTTAATCGTTTCTCCAATTTGTCTAAAATGATGCCTCGTTTTACTTAATCGACAATATTTTCTATTTATAGTGAAAACCCTTTTATTTTTAAGTGTTAATAAAAAGCTATTTTTAAAAAATAACTTTTAATTTAATAAAAATATTGCGTTTCTTTATTAAATGGTTTTGTCATGAAATAGGTTTGCGCTCATAACGAGTCAAAGACTCATTTGTTACGGTAGTGTTCATTCAAATCGACAAATGCTTTGCTTTAACTATTTTTATTGAATTAATACAAAATGTTATTCACTTCCTTATAAATATTCTAGTCTGGGTTCTTACCAAGAGTCTTTTTATTAATATTGTTTAGAAGGGAAATTTAAGCTCAAATTGAACTTGATCATGTTTTAACTAATAAAAGATTTGATCAGAATTTCAAAACAAAAACTATATTTAAAATGAGTGAAAGTCTTTCATTTATTGTATTTTTTAAATCTTTGGTTAAGTTTTTTAGATTAAGAAAATATTTAAAGAAAACCAAAACTTATCTTAACTTAAAAAAAATATTTGACTTTTAATATAAGAATTTGTTGAAAGATTTTAATTACGAAATATTAAAACGATTGACATTTATATTATAACTCAAATGTTACTTAAGTGTGAAAATTGAATTTTTTTTTTTAGTTAAAACGTAACTAAATTGAGAAAAAATAGTTTGATTGTCGGTAACCGAAAATATCCATCAAAAGTGTTTACTAAGTAATAAATTTGTGACAAATTAGTCCATTGATATATTCTTATCATTCGAGTCATAGTAATAAAGATAATTTTGTTAATATTGTTGACAGAATGAGAGGCATTATCTCATTTTCCAATTGATTGGCAAAAATTAATTTAATTTTAGTTTCAATTCGTTTGATTTTAATGTTTTTATTTTTCTAATAATATGTTTATTATTAGGTGTTATTAAATGTAATTTTCTCACAACTAATTGTCTATCTGTTGGCCAACTGTGCACTTGAGTCAGTCGTCTACGAACTTGTCTGAAGTGATGTCTCAAAAAAGTCCAGTCAATGGCATTAATGGCCTCAACTCATGCAAATGTTGTCCCTATGGCTTTCATATTGACACAGATTTTGTACACTATTGCGAAACACTTCTGACAGCTCTTTATGGCACAAATAAACGCATTTCTCCGACATATAACTGTCGATCCGCTCATTCTTTGCGCCGAAAAATCAACTCTGCCTTTTCTACCTTAAATTCATGTTCAGCTCAAAGCGCAGCCACCGATGCATTCCTTTCATATTGTGATTACAATTATAATATTTCATCTAATCGTCAGAATAACCGTAAGAGCCATAGCCTTAGTCGGGATAATAGTCATTCTCTCACTCAAAGCAACGGTTTAGACAAAGAGTCAATCGATTCCATAATAAATGACTACAGTTTGGGAGATGTTGTCAACCGTTTTGAAGAGGCCTGGAATGAGTCCAACGAAACTCATCGAAGACTATCTAATGTCAGTGATTGCGAACCTTTGAGTAGACAATCAATTATGACTGAATCAGAAAAGGCTGTCTCTCCGCCGGCATCGCCGGCCCCCTCGTCCTGTACCTCATCCAATATATCGCGAATTGTTTTATCACAAATTCGCGATCAAATGGCCTTAAGTTTGACTCGAGTTAAAGAACTCGAAGATCAGGTCAAAGACATTCCAAAATTAAGACAAAAAGTTATTGTTTTAAAAGAAGAAAAGAAACAATTAATTCAAAAACTTGAGGGCGAGTCTTATGATACGAACCCTATTAATGAGCCTCAAAACAGGTCTCGAGTTAAAGAATTGGAGAAAATTGGTTTAATCACTCCTCCAGTTATGAGAAGAAAATTTTTGATGAAAACAGATTCCGATACTGAAGAGGATGAGTTCGGAGATCTCTGGGTTCGTTGTTCGCCCCCTCCCTCTAAACTCATTTCTTCGAAAAATATTAGACTCGAAGAACTAAATGTAAAGATGGATATTCCCGAAGAAATTTCACAAAAAACAGAATTGATATCCGTAGCGACCAATACGGAAGATAAACACATTTCATATGTCAACTCTTCAACAAATACCGATGAAAAGATAAAAAGTGCAAACAAATTGACTTTTGATGTTTTGGATTCGATATCAATAAAACCAGAGAATGAATTACTGACGCCAATCATTAAAACGGAAATATCGAAGCGTTCAATCGGTATATCTACGAGTCTGGCGCCGAGTCTTCCCCGAAAGAATGTCGCCGTCGAAACAGATCTTAAGAGCGAAGACATAGTAAACGCTCGGGAATTAGAAGCGAATAAACCAGCACTGGTCTCATGGGGTACTGACCCAATACGACTGGTTTACAATAACTTTCAGTCACAGATTTCACCAAAAATGTCTGACGTGAGCACTAAAACTGATACACCAATAGTTAAAAGTATTGGAGTTCTCTGCAAACATTTCGATTTAAAAGTCAATTGGAGTCAAACCGAACGAAAAGTATTCAGCAATAAATGTATTCAATGCTCCCAATGTTGTCCCAAATGTGAGCTCAAACAAACAGAAACCGTTGGTGTCGGCGATAATCCTATTTATGGCAGCTTTTCTGATAAATCCGTCGGTGTTGGAGAACGTATGTCCAGTTTGGAAGGACTTCTAAGTTTTTCCCCCGTTTCGAGAACCAGTTCTGCGCAAAGCATTCGTTTGTGCGATAAATGCAATGACGCCATCACTTCAGTGGCAAAAGATTTTATAATCGGACCCATCGATAAGGCATTACAATTGAGTCCTACTATTCAAAGTCGTATTCCGCGGCCCATCCAGAGTACCGGTTCGTTAGAGAGACGAACCATCAATGATAAGATAATTGAAGAGACGCCAAACGAAATCTTGGTTTATAAAAACCCAAGTCTGAGTTTGGGGTCGAGTCCTGTCAAGAAAAGCCCTCCTCTTCCTATAAAAGAAGTCACATCAAAGCCACCACTTAGTCCGAGTTGTCCAAAAACTCCCGACGCTATCAAATTAATTGACGATGTCTTCAGAATATCAGAATCAGACGAATCAGAAGATGAGAGCAGTTCTTCGTCTGATGAGGGCACTTATGAGGTCGAAACAGGAGCCGTAGCCAAACCTATTGCACGAAAACGAGTGGAGCCCTCAAAAGAAGTGAAAGCGGCTCTTAAAGTACTTAACGATAATCTTTTAAAACCAGAGAAGACCAATAAATCTGCTTTAGTAAGACTTTAAATAAGTTTCGCTCAGATTTTAATTCAATTCTTTTTCTTCAGTTAAAAAGTTTGGCTCTTATCGAAAAGGAGTGGTTCAAAGTGGCCGCCGATAAGGACTCTGATTCTCATGTTGTTGAAGATTATATCGATTGTTTTGAAAAGTATTCAAAGCATCTGTTAAACCGTGTCGTCAATTTAGACGATAAGAGCGGAAACACAGCAATTCATTACGCGATTTCTTTCAATAACTTTGATATCGTTTCAGTACTTCTCGACTCTAAAGTTTGTGACGTAAACAAAACAAATAAGGTCTGACTCTTTCTTATCAAACAATTGAAATAACTTTCATCTGATAAACACTTCACTCAATTATAGGCGGGATATACGGCAACGATGTTAGTGTCGTTGGCAAAAGTCAATAATCAAACACAAAAGGCTGTCATCAGACGGCTTTTCCAATTGGGAGACGTTAACATCAAAGCAAAACAAGTTAGACTTAAAATGCTGTTTAAATTTGGTTCATATTTTAACAAAATGACTATTGTTTTAGAACGGACAGACAGCCATTATGCTGGCCTCAAGTCACGGACAGTTCTTTACCTGCAAGATATTGTTGGAATGCGGAGCAGCTATTAATATGCAGGACAACGACGGTTCCACTGCATTAGTAAGACTTTAAATAAATTTCACTCAGATTTTAATTCAATTCTTGTTCAGATGTGCGCAGCAGAACACGGACACGAAGATGTTGTCCGACTCCTGTTGTCTCATCCCGACTGTGATCCCACTATTGTAGACAACGACTGTTCTACAGCTCTTAAAATAGCGATGACTAACAATCATAACGATATCGGACTTATGTTATATGCCTCGACTTCAATGCTGAGTAGAGGGTCTTCTCCTTATGCATCTCTTCGTAGAACACAATCCAAAGCTATTGCTGCAAGTCTTCGACGCACCGGTTCTTTTAGTTATGGTCATTCACGCGTCACACCTCATACATTTCAATTAGCGCCCTCTCCTCCTCCCCGTTCCCGACATTCCTCGACATCGACAACACGTTCCGCTAAGATTTAATTGATTTAACAGAGAAATACATTGAAATCCGAAATAGATTTTCATTACATCAATAATAATAGAATAATAGATAAAAATTCTGTTTGAAAATCTGATCAAAATTTGAATCGTCTCTTAGATGTATCAAAAGATGGGCAAAAGATTGCTTTGAAACTTTAACGCATCATTACTAACATATATGAGTCTATTAAATATTATATTATGAATGAAAGCAATCTTTGATTTGACTAAAATGGTTCAAATTTTGTTCTCAAATTCTGATCAAATTTTCATAAATAATTTAATGATATCCTTATTATGAAATTTAATGCCTGAGTTCAGTGTATTTTCCGGTAAATGAATTATATATCCTTTCAATCGGTTTTTATTTTGATTTTATATTTTTTAAAGTTATTTGAATTATGTGTTTATCGTAACTAAAATGTAAATCATTTTATTGTATAATTTATTTAATTTTTAACAAATAATTAACTAATAATATATGTTTTATATAATGAAACAAAAGTTCAAATTTATTTAATGCTTTTTTTAGTTATATTTAGAGCAAACTTTTTTATTTAGAATAAACTAATTTTTGACACTTATTTCAGAGTTTTTTTTATTTCACCTAAAGTTTGAGAAGAAACTGACCTTTAATTATCATTTATATAAACATTTGATTAATAGAAACCCAGAGTTTCATTATTTCTGATTATTAGAACTTTTTGTTTTTACTATTTAGCTTCAAATGACGGAAATAGCGCTTAACTAATGAAAAACATTAGCACAGGAATGAAAAACAGATACTTTTTGAAGTCATTTCTTCATTTTATTATTTTTTTTTGGAAATTTTTCAGTAAATCTTTAATTCATTTCCTGAATGCAAATCATTTAAAGGAATCGTTTGTCAATTACTGAATGTTTTTTAAATTTTATTTTAAGCAAAAAACCAATTTTAGGAAATTTTTCGTAGATATAATTATATTTTAAAATATATTTTAATGAAATAATATTTAAGTTTAAAAATGAATATAAAAAATTATTTTTGTGAGTTGTATATAATTGTGAAGGGATATAATAATTTGAGCAAGACTAATTAATTTTATACTCTTAGACTTTCTTAGTGTTAATTAAATTTTTTCTGTAAAAAATATTTAGTAATTTATAGTCAAAAGTGTTATTAAAAAGAAGTAAAATAAATGGGAATTATTTTGAATTTCATTTTAATTATTAATATTTATATAAATTTTATTTAATAATTTTTAGTCTCATATTTCAAAAGTTTATATTTGAATTTTAATGAAATAAACACTTTTGGCGAATCAAAGCAACTGTTGTATATAATTGTATAAAAAGTTATTCAAAAATATTCAACACTTTCTAAGCGTTGAATTTTGAAGCCATTATTTTAATGGAAAAGTTGTGTCCATCTATCTAAAATGTGTGAAATGTTCATTCTATAGAAAAA
>JAQFZL010001337.1:0-10744 GCA_034695685.1 Galumna lanceata | reverse complement strand
TATTTTTTTATCTAATATTAATATTTTGTTAAAAATATTTAAAACATTAAAAGGTTTTATAAATAAATTATTCTTAAAAAAAATTATGAATAAATTAATGGATTTTTAAATCGATTTAAAAAATACTAATAAAACGATTGAAAGCAATACAACGAATGGAATCCAAGACTTAAGAAAACCACAAAAACTAAAAGAAAATGAATTTCTGATTAATTTCTGACACAATTAATAGCAAACAATTAATGGCAGACCTGACATATTTCGAGTGATATACAAACAAGAAGAATGTCTTAACCATATTATAATTGGAGTGTCGGTTGTATTTCATCAAATTAAGAGCCATTGAGACGTGAGAGTGACAGTTATCACAACAGAGGTTGTGCTGAACATAACATAACATTAAACCATAGATCAATTCAATCACTCTTCAAATACATACCATTCTCTTCTGGTAAACATCTGAGGCCTGTCTGACGGCTTCATCCCATTCAAGTCCAGAGACTAGTTTTGGATCCAATTGCCAATATTTCGTGGGTCTACCGAAAGCCATGTCATCTTCGGACACAAAATAAGGTCCCGCGAAGTCTCTAATGACGCCATTAGCCATACAAATGCCCATATGACCAATCAATGGTACCAACCAAGTGATCAGTGGTATTGGTGTCCAAACGATACAATAGGGAAAGCGTTGGCGCTCGATATCGACTGTCATCTCATTTGTGGCCAAACTTTCGTCACTTTCACTCATTATTTACTAATCATTTGTTTACATAATTTGTGCCAAACATTCAAACATTACGTCTGTTTAGTAACAAAAAACTTTTAGCCCCCAATTATTGCTCAAAAGAAATTCTGTGCTTCAAATGAGGCTCACATTAAAGGCACAAATAATTAGAGTTTCATTTTTCCAATATTTTCCTCTAAATGCAATTCAATTGACTTATGAGTCAAAGCTCTAATAGTTTAGCCCAGGGCAATTTTCCAAGAGGACGTAGGTATGCAAGAGAGGGATAACTTAATTGATGGGAAACCTGACGAAGACTGGTTTCACCTGATATATCAGGTCCTGATATATGCTTCATGTCTACTACAGTCTGTCCACTATAACTTCGGAGGGATTCAGACAAGAAAAGAATTTTTAGAAAACTCTTTTGAGATCACGTAAACATTCAATGGATAGTACAGTAAACCTGTGGAGTGTCACCTTGGACAGCTTCAATAGTATGAACCATCTCTTTAATCTAAAACGAATTTCCTATTGAGTTATATGAGTAAAGTCATTGGTATCATCATTTGTATACCCTTGGATGTTACCAAACTTTGTTTGGTGTCAACCAATTCTAAAACCAAAACTTATAATTTAAATTCAATGGTATCGACCGCTGTTTAACACAAATGTAAACTTTTACACATTTGACCCCTATTTTACTTTTTGTGTCCAATATTTAAATAATTATTTATATTTAATAGATTTCTTTAAAATGAAGTATAACTAATAGCAATGGTTTAACCCTTTTTACTCTTTCAAACTCTTAGCAAATTATAAATATTTTTCTTTAATTTATTTTTTTGTAACTAAACTCCAATATTAATACCTTTAATTTGATTAGTACTTCGAAAACAAGCATTAAATTACAGTTATTTTCTTTAATTAAATTATTGTATGAAAAATAATTGAATAAAACTGAAATTTTGACTTAAAATTATTTTGTTGATATCATATCGAGGATAGTGTCAATCAATTCCTTAAACTATTTGTTAATATCAATGAAATCCTGACATTCAATGATTTTAATGTTTATTTTCTCAATATTTTAATATAAACTTAAAATTATTAATAAATAAAATTTGTTTTTTGATATTAAAATATTTCACTTAAATAATAATATTATAATATTTAATAAAATAATTAATATTTAAAATGATCCGAAGTTATAGCGTAGATCATATTAGTGGTGTACCAACAGTTGGTGCCAACAGTTACTGTTGCCAAGAGATTAAGACATTCCTAAGACAGGGTATTGAACACCACTTAATTCTAAGAGTTTAAAATTTAAACTAAAGACCAGTTTTTTCATAAATTAAATTTTTATTAAAATTAAAGATTAAAAATGTTTTGGTTTTGGAGATTATTATTGGTTTTCTATTTGATGGACAAATTCAAAGACAAATTGATTACAAACTAATGAACCGTAAAAATGATCCAATTTTTGCTATTTTCAATATAATAAATATTCTGTAAAAATGAAAATTGTACAAGAACAAATGGGAAACTGGTTTTGGGTATTAATTACTGAAAGAATTTCATTTAATAAAAATCACTAAAAGAGAATACCTTTCATTCCCTTTTCATAAAGATTTTTAAGTGAAAACAATTTATCTCTAAAACTGTAATTAAGTGGAAGTTTCCATTTATATCCATTTATTTTCATAAATAATTTTAGGAAATGTTTCCTTAAATGACACGAGTTTTTGTCGGAAAATCAGAAATAAAATTAGAATAAGATTTCAACACATCTCGAGTGGGAAAAGGAAATGGATGTGGAAAGTGAATGGCAATGGATTAGTTGTGAAGACAATGGATAAGAAATGAAAGTAAAGGACAAACTGTTACAATTGAGTGAGGATTGTGTCCTACAAATACTGATTAAAACAATGAAATGATCGGATTTTGTCAAATTCAGAAACAGAATAACAATTCTTTTTATCCTTTTGTGTCTTTATTTTAGTTTATAATTAAATTTAATTGTAATATAAAAGTGAAAGAGTTTTGCAAACTTTGAGAACTGACTGATAATGAAAATTAATATTTTTATTCATATGTTATGATGTGGTAAATCCAGGAGAAGCACATTTGGTGAAGTACATAATGGGAGGACCAAGGACAGCCCCATCACCATTACAAGAAACTCATTGCTAGCGTTGGATGTTTGGTCGCGAATGAGAGCTCAGGTGTAGTTCGACAACAGCTGTGCTAACATTTCATAGAAATCGCTTCAAACATAACTCTGAGAACGGCTTTTTGTGAGGAAGTTATCCACTGGTATCACAGTTTTTTATGAACTTGTTCTGAGTGTTCTTAGTATGTTCTGACTCTTTCTCACAACTGTGCAGATGTGTTATGACTTGATTTCATTGACAGAGAGTACGCATTAATCGGTTAAATAGTTAGAAGAGATGGCGATCGCAGACACTGAAGAGGAAACAGTCATTTATCCAAATGAGGAATACAAAAGGGATGCCCATATTTCCAGTCTCGAGGAATATCGACGAATGTACAAACGGTCCATCGAAGACCCGGAGGGCTTCTGGACTGACATCGCCAAAGACTTTTACTGGAAGTGTGCGCCTAAGAATGAGTTCCTTAAATACAATTTCGACATTTCCAACGGACCCATTTATATTAAATGGATGGAGGGCTCAGTCACTAATATGTGTTACAATGTTTTGGACAGAATCATAGACAACGGACATGGAGACAGAATTGCTTACTTTTGGTATGTCTTTTATATTAAACTATTGATATTAATTTGACACACATTTAGTAAATCTAAACAATTGAGTAATTGTTTAGTATTTGAGCGCAAAAAAAAGAAATTTGAAGAATTTCTCCAAAATATTAATATTAATGAAATTATAATATAATATTTGCATTACAGGGAAGGGAACGAACCGGATAACAAACGCCAAATAAGTTACACTAATTTAAGAAAAGAAGTGTGCAAGTTTGCTAATGTTCTTAAGAGCAAAGGGGTTAGAAAAGGGGACAGAATAGCAATATATATGCCCGTAACAATTGAATTGGTGACTGCAATGTTGGCCTGCGCTAGAATTGGCGCAATTCACTCAGTTGTGGTGAGTGTCACCGATATTTTTAGACTCGGAATAGATTTTATTAATCTATTTTCAAATTAAAAATATGCTATTTTCTGATCGATTGGTAAAAACTGATAAGTAATGAGTGTTGACATCATTTCCACAGTTCGCTGGATTTTCCGCAGAGGCATTGGCCGACCGTATCATTGATGCCAATTGTGTACTTTTAGTAACATCTGATGGGGCTTACCGAGGCACTAAATTCATACCACTAAAGGACATATCAGACGCAGCGTTAGCCACTTGTAAACAAAAGTAATTCTCAAAATTTCACTTAAATTTGTTTTTTATTCTAAATTATTGCAACACTTAATACCTGTTCTCAGAATCGTTTGCTTTTATTGAGAGCTTATCTAAAATATATTTCTACTTAAAGGGGACATAAAATTATAGCCTGTATTGTGAACCGACATTTGAACCTTGGAGTCGAAGATTCTGACGTTAACAATAACCCGACCAAACCTTTGATTAAATGGAACCCTTCTCTTGATGTCTGGTGGGATAGTGTCATGAGAAATGCCAGTGACTACTGTGAACCCACTTGGCTCGACGCTGAAGACCCCCTTTTCATATTATATACGAGGTTTGCACAATATTTCCAATTATCTCAATGTCTTATTTTATGTGTCGTTCAAAATAATGAGATCTTTAGTTAAGTTAAGAAAAAAATTGATATTTTTTTAAATATATATTATTTATATAAAACTTTATTCCAATTTATTGACAAATAATTTATTAAAAAAAAGAGATTATTTTTTTCTTGTTTTAACTCTTGTTAAGAGTTTGTGAATACTTTAAAGAATTTAAGAAAAATTTTTCCTCACTTTCTGTTCAACAGAAGCCATAAAAAGGAAAACTTGAGTTTAATATAAGAAATGATTGCATAAAGTTATCATAATTATTGATTTAACGAACAAAACGAGAAAACATATAAAACACAAAACAATTCCAACAAATAATACTTAACTCATAAACATATTTGACTTCATTTTTTATTAAGTCAATTGATCTTAAAAATGAGCCCTTAATTAACCGTTTGTTTTAATTTATGACAATTAGTGGCAGTACAGGAAAACCCAAAGGAGTAGTTCATACAACCGGTGGTTATATGTTATACGCGGCCACGACTTTCAAATATGTATTTAATTATACCGATGAAGACGTCTTCTTTTGTACGGCAGACTTGGGATGGATTACAGGACATACCGTTAATGTTTACGGTTCTCTCGCCAACGGCACAACTATTGTTCTTTTCGAAGGAACGCCTTTCTACCCGAATCCGGGCAGACTCTGGGAAATTGTGGATGACCTCAATGTCAATATATTCTATACGGCGCCGACAGCCATACGATCACTCATGAAATTCGGTGATGAATACGTCAAGAAATATAAAAGAACTTCATTGAAACTTTTGGGAACAGCGGGTGAACCGATTAACCCTGCTGCTTGGTACTGGTATATGAATGTTGTTGGAAATGGCAAATGTCCGATAGTCGACACCTTCTGGCAAACGGAAACAGTAAATGATTTTAAATATGAGTGAATACCTATACTAATAGCATTGACATAATGATAGGCCGCTCCTATGATAACACCACTGCCGGGCTGTACGCCAATGAAACCCGGGTCAGCGACTTTTCCGTTTTTCGGTGTCGTTCCTGCAGTAGTGAATAACGAGGGGAAGGAGTTGGAGGGGCCGGCAGTGGGACAGTTAGTATTTAAAAGGCCCTGGCCTTCAATAGCTCGCACTGTTGACGGCAATCATGAACGTTTCGAAATGACCTACTTCCATAAATTTAGGGGCTATTTCTGTACCGGTGATGGTATGACATAAACATTCATTTTTTTAATTACCTTAATAATATTTATTTTTAATTAATCCTTGTTAAATGTTTGTCTCTTTTAGGGGTCAGACGAGACAAAGACGGATATTATTGGATAACCGGAAGAAGTGATGATATGCTTAACGTTTCGGGACATTTACTTTCAACGGCTGAAGTCGAGTCTGCAGTAGTCGGTCACAGGGCTATTGCAGAGGCGGCTGCAGTGTCTTCGCCGCACCCAATAAAGGGTGAATGTCTTTACTGTTTTGTTGTTCTTAAAAACGGTTTCGAATACAACAAAGAATTAGAGCGAGACATCAAAAAGAGGGGTAAGAAAAGTGTCACTAAATAATTGTTTTTTTTAAATACATTCATAAATATTAATATTAAATCAATATTTAAATTTTTAATGAAAACCATTTTTCTATAGCACGCGATAAGATCGGAGCTCTGGCGGCCCCGGAAATTATTCATCCGGTTAGTGGTCTGCCTAAAACCAGATCTGGGAAAATAATGAGAAGGATCTTGGCTAAGGTGTGCAGAGACGACTGTGAATTGGGAGATATCTCATCGATGGCCGACGAGTCTATTTTGGACGAACTGTTTGCCACTCGACATATCTATGCCTTTAATTAGCAGTTAAATAGTAATCAACGAAATATATAAAAATTGTCTCCAAATCTTTTGTTTGATATTTGATTTTTTAGTGAAAAAAACAAAATTTGTTTAAAATAAGAGTACTTTTAAGTCAACACTAAAAGTGAGAATACATTTCTTTCCTAAACAAAACTTTTTTGTATTTCGTTTTTATTTTATTATAACTATTATTTTATTTCTAGTATTTTATTAATTATTAGTTTAAACATAATATTACACTTGAAATATGAGGAACATTCACATCGAAAATACTGAAACCTAAAGGGATTTTCCTCTCCAGTTATTTTTCGATCACTTTATAGTTCAACTTTAAATTCAAATTTCAAATTAACTTCAGTTAATATATACCTCATTCTCTATCTTTCTCTCTCTCTCTCTCATAATAACTATCAAGGTTATTTGCCTTAAAAATAATTTGTTTTTAATCATTCAAAAGTGAGCTAATTCTAAGTTAAACTATAGTATTAGTCAATACTCTAATTCAATTAAAAACTTTATAACTAGGTGCAATTCAATGTAAATTTTAATAGGTAATAGGTAAAATTTTTCTATTTAATCAGAGTACATTTTTTAAAAGCAATAATTATCTAGTTAACTCGAGCCCAAACTGTAATTAACTAATCCTTCAAGTATTTAATTGATGCCTAAAGAGATAAAAGTAATGATTAAATAAAATATTAATCATTTTTTAAAAGATTTGATCTTAAAGTTTGAAACTTAATTGAATTTCTTTGTTTCCCTAATTATAGTTGTTTTAGTACAATTCAATATTGAGCATGGTAGTTTATTTAAAACTAGTAAATATTCAATTGTTCCAAATGTAATAATTAACCATTAATTGAGTAAAATATTTATAGTGTTTTTGAATTTTGTAATTAAGTTCTAAAGAGTTATCGAAAAATTACTGACAGATGTTTAGCATTCGTTTATTAATTCGTATAAATATTTTAGACGTTTTTCTCTTTATTTTATTATTATTTGTTATTTAAATGATTTTTTATATTGAAAATGAGATCAGTTGGAAATAGTGGTGACATAATCACATAATAATAATAAATGAATATTTGTGTCACTATTCTCTGTAAGTAATTACTGAAAAGTAATCGTTTCTTCCTCTTATAGTTCTCTAGTCTTATGATTGTCTCTCATTGTGTTTTTGTTCGCACTTTTTATCCCTTTTATTCTGTATTTTAATTGCATTGACGTATATTTCTTGTAATAAAAAAGACTCGCGAATTATGTTTTTTTCCTTTAAATAAAAGGTTTGTTAAGAATTGTTAAGAATTTCATAACTCATATCTTCGATACAACTCCTCATCCTTGAGATGAGATGATTCTCGAATGATTACAACAACGACTGATTTAACTATACCTTACAGTTGGGTTTATTTAGGGGTCTGTCATAACAAATCATAATTATATCCTCGAAATAACCCAACAGTAAAAGTGGCTAATCATTAGTCACTAATGAATTATAAGTCATTATTAAAAACAGGTAAACAAAAAATAAAAAGTTAAGCCTTAAGGCTATAAACGAATGGAAAGTAATTTGATTTTTGACAATCAATTAGAAATTAATAGAAATCATAAAAAAAATATCCAAAGATTTTATTATTCATTTTCAATACACGAATAACTTGTCTTAAAGTTATGCAATCGTCAATACCCCTGTTCTTAGGAATTAAGGCGTTCTCTTGGCAACAGTTGGTGGAACAGCACTGGCCTTAATACCAATACTAATACCAATACTATATGTAATAAAGCAAATCAGGTGAAACCAGTCCCCATCAGGTTTCTCATCAGTTAAATAATATTCTAAATACCTGTACGCTTATTCGCTCTAGGCAATTTATTGGAGCTATGTTATGCCTCTTAAGTGAAATGTACCGCTTTTAGAGGAAAATATTGGAAAAATTAAACTTTCAACTATTGAGTGTCTCGAAACCAGTGATTCGTGGCACCGATGACGAGTCCTCTACTGACCCAATAATAATATCTTCACATTTGCTTTCAAATAATTTTCGGTTTTAATCGCTTTTTTTGTCAAACAATTCTCAACTCAAATATTAGTTATTTCTTTATTGCGTAAAGTATTGAAAACCATTTCATTAAATTAGTTTTAAGTGAAATAATTGAAATAACTCTTCAAATTTATATCAAATAATTCAAAAACAAAGGTTTGGAAAAAGTTTTTATGAGTTTATAAAGAATTTTTATTATAATTACTTAGAAAATGACGGAAACCGAATGCGAAAGAATGGAAATCGACGGCATTTCCATCTGTTATGAAAGAGCCGGTGAAGGCGAGCATGTTGTGCTTTTGTTGCCAGGTGTGCTTGGTAAGTTTTACATATCTAAACCAAACTTTGTTTAAAATTTGAAAAATTTTATTGTATTTTTTTTTATATAAAAAATGACAAAAACCACTCGCTTTTCACTTTAGGAACGGTTCAAATAGAATTCAGTCATCAATTTAAAGGATTTGATAAATCTAAGTTCACCTTGGTCTCCTGGGATACACCTGGTTTTGGCCGAAGTCGACCCCCTGAACGCAATTATAACAACTGTTATCTCAGAGACTCTGATTTAATCGTTAAATTCATGACAAATCTGGGATATGAAAAGTACAGTGTATTGGGTTTCAGTGATAGCGGCAAAACAGCAATATTTTTGTCAGCAAGGTACCCACAGGTTATGCGCAAACTTGTCATTTGGGGCACCTGTAGTTTCATCGGAGCTAAAGAAAAGAAGACTCTAAGTCTATGCAAAGACATCACCGGTTGGAGTAATGAACGCAGAAATATATTCGAACCGATATATGGAGAGGACCTACAAATGGTTTGGGGCCGTTGGGTTGACGACAATAATAAACTCGAAGATTTTGCCACTCATTTATTAAAAGATATAAAGTGTCCCACATTTATTTTGCATGGTGAAAATGACATCGTCACACCTATGGAACCTCACGCTCTCCATCTCAAGAAAAACATATCCGGTGCCCGACTCGTAATATTTCCAAAGGCTCCGCATACCTGCCATCAGGAAAAGGCTAATGATTTTAACCGATTGGTTCAGGACTTTCTACTGAAATGATTTTAATTATGATAAACATATTTGCAGTAAATTAAACTTTTGATGGATTGCTTTGAAATGGTTTTCAATTCTTTGTTGTCTTCAATCAATTATTTTATTAAACAATTTTTGATTAACAAATAATTGGAAAAAAATCTTATTTCTTAACAATTATTGTTCAAAATATAAGTTTAAAAGCAATTAAAATAAAACTTTTATTTCAAACAAATGAAATTATTTGAATGATCAAGCAACTAAATGTACATATTTTTATTATTATTAAATGATATGAAACATATTATAAATAAAAGATTAGAAACGAAATGTTAATCTATTGGGCAAAACATTGAGAGAAGTGTCGATAAGCGATGACTTAATATTAGGACTCAAACTTAAGGTCTTTTCGCTTTCATTCCTCCCTTCTGTCAACTCTTCTACTTTAGAGTTCTTTCGATTCCAATAAGTGCTGAAACTTTGATTAATTGACAGCCATTTGTTGGACAAACTGTCCATAACTTTAATTGTCTTAACATCAGTGAAGAACCCTTTTTGCTGTTTAGAGTCACTGACATCTTCTTTATCCCAAAGTCTTCGATCAAAACGAAGTGCAGACCAAAAACATTTCCTATTTTGACACTTTTCCTGTTGAGCAAATTGACCTTGTTCCTCCTTCTTCTCCATTTACACTTTAATTATTCCAACTTTTGAGGAAAACTTCAAAACTAAACATACATTAGAATTAATTATAATGTAATCAAATTTTCAAAATATAATCACAATTTACTCGAAATGTATTTTAAATGTTTTCTTAATTCAAACTTTTATTATTAAATGAAAATTAAGAAAAATTCGTGAATTAAATGACTCTTTGATAGCGATATAAACAATGAAACGAATAGTAAAAGTTTTCTCTCCTTTTTATAACATTTATAACTGATTCAAGTTATTATGAAATGCGTGCAATTTTTTCATCACTTAGACTTTTAGACTATTTATTGAATGTCTGATGAAATATTTGATAGGTATTTCTTGTTATCTAAAGATTATATGTTTACATATGAGCAAGGTATATTTAGTTATACCAAAATTTAGTTTTCTATGAAAATGAACAACAATTGCCACAAAAATACTCTCAAATTAACTTTTTTATGACAATAAAATCTTTGAATTTATTAAAGTAATTTTAATAAAATCCCAATAACTTACTTTTTCACGAAAAAAACTCATTCATTGGTGAAAAAAGTGATTTATTGGGATTTTATTTAAAAATATGTTCACACGAATACCAAAATATCAGTTCAAAATAAATTTAATTT
>JAQFZL010001336.1:0-10748 GCA_034695685.1 Galumna lanceata | reverse complement strand
CATAAAACAATTTTTATATCTAATTAAATCTGTTTATATGAAAAAAATAATTAAAAGGTTTACCTTAACTGAACAAAGTAGTAGTGTTTGGGATTAGAAAATTGAAAGGTATTGAAAAATCAAATTTCGATTCAGTCTCGACTAGAAAAAAAATTGGGAGTTGAATCTTCAAATAGTGAATCATCTAAATAGTGAAAAATTCTTATCAACGAACGACTGTGAGGTTTCGAGTCTCTTTCCTATCATAACAATGATAATGGCACATAAGTGAAAACCAACCAATTTTAAAGGGCATTTATTGCATTCTTTGTATTACATACAAAACCTCTAAATAGTGAAATATTCTGAATAGTGAACGAATTTGCAGATCTCAAGTGGTTCACTATTTTGAGGTTTAACTATATTTAAAAGTCTAAAAATCGACAAAAAAATGTAATTTCTATTTTTAGTTGATTGAAGAAAGATAGTTAAATGTTGATTGAAACAACTTAGTTTTAATAATTAAGTAATATTCACAAAATCTCACAGAAAACTAGCCATTTCAGTTATAAATTCATCAATTAATCTACCTAAAATACTTCTGTTGATTTATTAGTTTAAAATTGTAAAAAATAGCAAATTTTCCTTGGAAAACTGATATTTTCATAATATTTTATGCAAAATAATGCTGAAAAAGCTTTTATTTTTCAGATAGGCTCTTATTTATGAAAAAGGCATTTATAGGCTCTAAAAACTATTGTTAAAATGACCCTTAGTATGTGTCCGGTCAAGATATCAAATCTAAGGACCAGCCTATGAACCATTACAAATAGGCAGATAGGCTGAATACCGTTCTCTAATAATAAAACAAAGAGTAAAGAAGTCAAACAAAACCTCTCAAAAGAAGAACCAAAAATTAAGACAAAGGAAGAGGCGATATCTTCAAAACTCAAAGCAATATCTGATCCGCAACTCAAAGACGAGCCCAAAAAAGGTATTACCGAAACCAATGAAAATGAGGAGTTGTCAGCCACAGGAACTCAAAGATGGGAAAGCATTTAATGTCAATCCTTTAATTGATATGATATCTGATGACAAAATTAAAAGTCTGAAAAAGTTTGAAACCAATGTTCCCATCGTTTGCTATAAATTGTCTGAATTAGTGTTGGACTCAATTGAATCGATTGATAACCAAAAAGGGTTTACTATAGGAAAAGGGGACCAAAAGATGTACCTTGGTAATGTTATACAACGGGTGCTCTTATATTAAAAACGGTGACCGAAACTCAATAATATATACAAAACCCCCTCTTGTGAAGAGCTTTAGCGGTCAAATGGGGTTCAAATTTGAGAAAAGTAGACAAATGGCACTCAAAGTTGGAAATGTTATCGGAAAGAATAGGGTGGTTGTCGTGACCGCAAACGGCTGTATATTTTTGGATACTTCAACCTATGCGTCACTAAATATGTCTGTTTGTGGTCGAACCTACAGTTGAGTACTATAGGATAAATCACGACAATAGTATACTTCTGATACTTCTTTTGGGTCCCGTAAATCACTTAATACTCTATACAAAACAAGAGCCAATTATTTTTGTTTCAGAGCATACGATTACACATAAAAAGTCTTTTCCATTATCTGTTGTAATCAAACCCAAAGAAGAGGTCAAAATAGTATCCCCGACTCCTCAAACTAAACTCGAGTCGATTCCCACTCCGACTCCAATTACTGAGGAAAAGTCAAGTCCTGTTTCTCCTTTAGTGACACAAATATCGACTAATAGGAACCCATTGTGTGTTGGAATCGGATGTCTTTTTTCGGTCTTATTTTTGGTTTTGTATTTAGTCTATCGTTTATTCAGAAATTAATGACACAAATGAAGACAACTGAAGACGCGATGACACGGAATCATAAGAATAAACGGATTGTTTCTCATTGCAGTCCCGACCGCACGACAGGCATTAGGATTGCCTACAGAAAGGGCTAAATCTGAATAACTTATTGTTTGACCAAATTTTATGTCCTTTTCTAAAGTGAACCAAACCTTTCGGTTAAATTCAGCTAAAAAACGATAAATTATTGTTTGAAATATATTATTGAGACTGACTTTGAATTACAGATGAGCACAAGTCGGGAACTGCGACACCATTTTGTTGACCGCTTTGGAAATAATCGGTTAACCACTTGACTGAGTCATTGATTGCTTTATTTTTTGACAAAAACTTTTCATCTTTGAATTGAACCTTAATATTGGAATTTGGTTTTATTGGGTTCGTTAGCGATAGTTTGTGTACACCATTGGAACAGACAGTGATAGTCATGTCTCCAATCGGTGTCTCCACACAAACACTCTCTTGTTTTTGGTCACAGTTTTTACAAAACATTTCTAAAAAATGGAAGAATAATATTAAAACTTTACTGATATTTGGAAAATCTTATAATTTGTGGTCATTTAAAAAGTTTAAAAACTTTAATCAATTATTTCTTAAAAGTCAGTAAATAATTCAAATAAATGTTATCTTTTTTTAAAACCATTTATATAAACATATAAATGTCTTAAACGACAATAACTTTCAAATAAAAATAATTGAAAATAAAATTCTATTCCGAAAGACGTAATGTTTAATAAAAACTATAAAAGTTTTAATTTTTGATTTAATAATAATTTTTTTATTTTTTATGTTTATCTGAAGAGTGTTTCAAATAATAACTTCAAATAACTTTACTTTTGATTCAACTTTAAGTAAGTATTTAAATAATTTAACGAAACTTCAAAATAACTAAATCTATAAGTTATACATTTATCTTCAAATAGTTAAGATCAAAATAATAAGCTTTCAAATGGAACATGCTAGGTTTCAGTATTAATTTTGACAATTAGCAAGATAATTTAAAACATTTTTGTATTATTATTCAGTCCCCAATTGATTGGTTTTCATTTGAGAGGACATAATGTTAGTAATGTTCTTACCTGAGGTCAGATCCAATTAAATGCTTGAAATTAATCTCTTTGTCTGAACTGAAATATGAAACTAATCGGCAAATATATCGACAGAGAGTCCAAAGGGTATGTCTTTTATTCTTTATTCTCATTAAATAAATTTAATTATAAACAAATGTCAAAAAATGTTGAATTGTAGTCAATTACGTCCTTTTGTTAACGCATTTCATCATATGTTTAGACATTTAAACTAAAGATTATGTTTAACTAAAATTTGATTTAAAACATTTATTTGATTTTTGTCTGATTTAATTGTATTTAATAATAATTTTTGGTAAATATAGTATCAAATGATTATATTTTAGTAAATTGTGGTTTCAGTAATTAATCACTTGATTTGACGTATTGTTTGGTTAAATGTTTTTGTGTTAATAATACGTCTCTATTTGTAAATAAAACTGAATTTCAATGTTTTGATCGAAAGATTGTTCACTAAATTCAAGAAAATAATCAAATTTAAACTTTAATTGAAATCACAAACGAAAATATGTTTAGAAAGTGGTTTTCCGGTGACTCACAAACAAATGAGTATTGATTTGAGAATCTATTGTTTCTGTGATTTATTTAAAAAATATCGTTTTATATAAAAAATGTTAAAATCAATGAAATTCAATGAATGGCGAAGTGATAACTGTTTGTCTTCGATGTACGAAATGAGACCTCATTTATGTGATGTCAGTCTTGTGACAGACGATAACCAGAGAATAGTTGGACACAGAGTGGTGTTGGCGTCAGCCCTTCAATACTTTAATGCTATGTTTGGTTCAAATGGGAGTCAATATATCGAAAGTGGTTTACATGAAATTCATATAAAAAACATCGAAGGCTTTGCTCTGAATCAGATCATTAAATGGTGTTATACCGGATCTGTTGAAACAAATGCAGATAATGTTCAGCAACTGTTAAGTGGAGCCAAAATGCTTGACTGCTCTCATGTGGTCTCCATTTGCAGCCAATTTATTGAATCCCAATTAAATCCAGAAAACGCTTTAGGAATATATGGTTTCGCAGAACTCTTGGGATGTATTGATTTACAAGAATTTACTCTTAACTATATTTACAATAATTTTAAATTAATTACAACTCAAAGCGAAGAATTCCTCTTATTATCTGTTGAAAGAGTGGCAGAACTTATATCATCCGATTATATCGATATCACAGAAGGCGGCGAATCAATTGTTTTATCGGCGCTCATGTCTTGGATTAAATACGATTCCATCGAAAGATTGAAATATTTGTCTTCACTCATACAACACATTCGTTTCCCTCGTTTTTCTCAGGAAAGTCTCATTCGTATTGAAGATGAATATCCTCTTATCAAAAGTGATATCATATGTAAAGACCTATTAATTGAAGCCATGAAATACCATTTATGTAAGGGTCAGATCACGAATCCAAACATTCCTCGCTTTAGGAATAGAGTACCAAAAGATAGACCCAAATGTTTGTTAGTAATTGGAGGTCAGGCGCCGAAAGCCATTAGAGATTGTGAATACTATGACTTTACATCTGCTAAATGGCATGAATTTACACCTTATTTGCCCTCCAGAAGGTGTAGAGCAGGTCTTGCATTTCATAATGGTATTGTCTATGCTATCGGTGGCTTTAATGGCTCCTCAAGAGTTAAAACAGTTGATTGTTATGACCCACAGAATGGGTGGTTTACCTGTCAAGAAATGGAGGCTCAGAGGTCTACATTAGGTGTGGGTGTTCTTAACAATTTAGTTTATGCCGTCGGAGGGTTTGACGGTTCAATTGGTTTGCAATCAGCAGAAGTCTTTAACCCAATTACTGGGAACTGGCAATATATTACTCCGATGTCCACTCGAAGATCTTCAGTAGGCGTGGCCACTCTTAATGGTTTGTTGTATGCAGTGGGCGGTTATGACGGCGCGAGCAGACAATGTCTGTCTTCAGTCGAATATTTTAATCAAACGACTAATTCTTGGACTTTGATATGCGATATGTCTCAACGAAGAAGTGGTGCTGGAGTTGGTGTTCTCGAGAGCCGTCTCTATGCAGTTGGAGGTCACGACGGACCCGCTGTCCGGAAAAGTGTTGAGTGTTATGATCCCGAAACTAATTCTTGGAATCAATGCGCGGATATGATTAATGCCCGACGAAATGCTGGAGTTGTCAGTAAAGATGGATATTTGTATGTTGTCGGTGGAGATGACGGACAGAATAATTTAAGATCTGTTGAAGTCTATAATCCAAAAGTTAACTCTTGGAATCTTTTACCTTTTGAAATGTCTATCGGTCGGAGTTATGCAGGGGTTGCCATCGTTGATAAGAACTGGTCCTGAGATTATATTCGTCTAAATTTCAATGAATTTTCATTTGGTTTTAACAAAAAAAAAATTCTTGTCTTTGAAATACTTGTTTTCAATTTTGATCTGTTTTTTAGTTACAAAAAAATCTTTATTTGTTTAGAGTTTATATTAATTATATCTCATATTAAAAGTAAATTCATTTAATATTCATTTCTAATATAATTATTAATAATTCTTTTTATTTATTAAAATTAATAAAAACATAAAAAGGAAACTGAAATGATTTTAGAGTTTATCAAAACCTGATATAATTCGGTTAATTCACTGATAATAATTTCAACAAAAATTTAATTATAATTAGTTTTATTCTTTGAAAAGATTTGCTTTAATGACTGAATACAATGATTTTGAATTTGTTGACAGAAGTGTGGTTTTAATTCCTGAGGACTCTGAAGATATGTGGCATATCTATAATCTCATTCAAGAGGGCGATAGTCTAAGAGCCACGACATTCAGAAAAGTGATCGTAGAATCTGCCACCGGAACCACAGGAAGTAACAGAGTTAAGACTACACTTACCATTTCTATCGAAACCATCGAATATGACACACAGGGATGTGTTGTTAGAGTAAAAGGTCGTAATATAGTAGAGAATAATTACGTAAAGATGGGTCAATACCACACTCTCGACATCGAATTAAACAGAAAAGTCACTCTAACTAAGGCTCTGTGGGATAGCATTGCTTTGGATAGACTAGAGTTAGCCTGTGATCCAACACAAAGCGCTGATTTGGGAGCTGTTGTTATGAATGAAGGTTAGGCTTAAAACAATTTTTCAATTTTTATTTAAAAATTATTTTCACAAATCAAAGGTATAGCACACGTCTGTTTAGTGACCCCTAGTATGACATTAGTCAGGGCTAAGATTGACGTAAACATTCCTCGAAAGCGAAGAGGACACTGTTCTCAACATGAAAAGGGTCTCCAAAAGTTTTTTGAGTCAGTAATGCAGGCAATTCTTCGACACATAAACTTTGAAAGTAAGTCATTAATCGAATGATTTGAAGTCTGAATTGTGATTATTTAGTCGTCAAATGTGTTTTGTTGGCGTCACCCGGTTTTGTTAAGGACCACTTCTATGAGTATTTGTTCCAACAGAGTATCAAAAATGATATCAAAGTCTTATTAGAAAACAGACCTAAATTTGTTTTATGTCATTCCTCTTCTGGATTTAAACATTCACTTAAAGGTTAGAATGTTTTACCCAAAAAAGTTTATGAAAATTATTATTATTTTAATTTTAGAAGTTTTGTCGGACCCTCTATTGCAGTCACGATTGTCGGACACAAAGGCTGCCTCAGAAGTTAAAACATTACAAACTTTTTATACAACTCTTCAAACGGAACCCTCCAAAGCGTTTTATGGTATAAAACACGTGGAAAAGGCAAACGAATGTCAGGCCATCGAAACTCTCCTAATTTCTGATAAACTCTTTCGGTATAATTTTTTTCTGTCGACAACTTTTCATTTGATTTTGAATTAGTTGTGCGAATATCGGCCAAAGAAGACGTTATGTGGCGTTAGTCGACAGCGTCAGAGAAAATGGTGGAGACGTCAAACTTTTTTCCAGTTTACACATCTCTGGAGAGCGTAAATATAATAATTATTTCAACTATCAATTCATAGATTATCTCCTCCTCTCCCCCAAAGAATTGGATCAATTGACAGGAGTGGCCGCTATTCTTAGGTTTCCAATGCAAGAGTTAGAGGACGAATCACAAACCAGTTCTGAAGACGAAGACTAACTTTTTTTTTGAGATAATATTGAAATAAAAAAAACTTTGAAAGTTTGGCTAAATTTTTTTTCTTAATATAAATCAATAATTCGATCGTTTTTTAAATAAATATTTGACATAATTTATGGATTTATGTATTGAATGTTTGGATAATTTAAAAGCGAACAGTTTTTCAATTAGTCTTTACTTTTACACAAATATTACGGCTTTTAATTTTATGATATATTTGTAGTGTAATAACAAACGTAGTGTTTGTATAAAAGACAAATCAAAAGTGAAGATAACGTAAAAAGGGTTTACTTTTAAAATTTTGTGAATTTATTGATGATTTCAGTGAGAAATGGCGGACGCACTGAAGAAAGCCATCAAATCGGTTACTGAATATAACCGACACTTAAATCAGGAGAGAAGAGAAGAGCGAAGAGTTTGTATTGATTTGCAGACATATATTATTCATCAGCCGTTAGGACTCGGACTCAATAATAAAACTCTTCGTCGAAAACGTCGCAGAATTGGAAGATATCCGATCGGACTCTTCCAAAACCAATACCAGGAATGGTTTCTTAAATACTCTTCTGAAGAACTGAAATATTTCCCATTAAGTACTGTCCTCTACGGCCCTATAAGTGACGCAAACGCTTTGCCGCCTCTCTTGCAGTCATCGACTGCCAGTAATTCTGATTCTGATATCGAAACCAATATATCAGACGACGAGAGTTCGTGCAGTTGTGGTCCGAACCCAAACGAAGACAATAACGACGACTCCTCTGAAAGCGATGACTGCAGTCCTCCACAACTCGTGAGGGAAACCAAACCAAACGCCGTCTGCAAAGTTTGTAAAGCTTTCAAAGATGAAGAACTTCTTCATTGCTCTGATTGTGATAATAGCGGACATCCCTCTTGTCTTGAGTTTACCGATGAAATGATTGATTCAATTCGTGTCTATCGGTGGCAATGCATGGATTGCAAGACTTGTGTTCATTGCGGACAACCTCACGATGAGGACAAAATGATGTTTTGCGACAAATGTGACAGAGGGTACCACACATTCTGTGTCGGACTCAAGACTATACCTCACGGCCGATGGGTTTGTCTCTTATGCGCTAATTGTGGTCAATGCGGGGCCAAAATACCGACACCTGTCGTACAAAAGGGCACTCAATGGCAACACGAAGTCATCAAAATATTGAGTCCAACGGGAGAGACAATGACTCGACACCAGACCTTATGTCACGCCTGTTATCGGAATCGAAAACAAAGAAATAATTAAAACAATAGTTTATGTCATTTATAGCATTAGTTTTGTCTTAATTTAGAGATAATTTACTCTTTTTATGCATTCAATCATTTTATATGTATTTATCGAAATAAGTATATATTTTATTCAAATCATTAAAAATGAAATTCTTTTAATTCTTTAAATAATAATTACATTTAAAGTTAAATATTATACTATTTATACGAAACAATTAAAGTGAGACTAAAGTTTCCTAAATTGATGTCTCGAAGTATTACAAGTGTTTGACATTCGTTGAAGTCTTTGCTGATGGGCTTCGAATAGAATACGATTTGATTCGTAATAAATAGGATTTGAATTTGAGTCCAATTGTGGGGAATAAGCGGTCGAACCATTCATACAGTTATGGACACAGTTTTGGGAAGTACTTGAATGACACGACATTTGATTTGTTTGCCACGAATTGTCTCCGTTCTCGACATCATTGGATTCCAATCCATTGATTTGTTGAGCAATCAATGACTCATTGATGTCATGTAAACTATTTTTAAGTAAACAATATATCAATAAATAAATATATTAACAAAAGACTAACCCATTGGACATAACAGCGATGTGTAGATTATTCATACGTTTAGTGACCGGCATATAATCGGTATCTTCACTGCACTCACGCTTTCTATTATAAGACAAACATTAATTTAATGGTAAACCAATTGATTCAAACCTCGAAGAGTTGGTTAAAGTCATTATTAGATATGAATTCAATTAAAAAATTTGAGATCGAAATCGAATTCTAATAAAATTAATTTAAATATAAATTCAAACAAATTTTTATATAAAATTATTTAATGAAATTCGACTCATTTTTCCAATTTTATAGAAATAGGACTCAAAATAAACAAATAAATGGTTTTTGGTTTAAGTCTTTCCTTTTAATTATTTTAATTATAAATGAATTTAAAGAAAAGTGACTGAAAAGCACTAAATTCAGTTAAAACGATTACAAATCAATTGAAGTGATATTAAGGTTTAAAATTGATTTTGAATTTCAATAATTTATTATAAAATATTGATTTGTCTTCGAATCACTTCAAATGAAAAACATTTCATTCAATTCATACAATGATTGCATAGTTTTGTGTTTCAAATGTCAAACGACAGAAAGCATTGCTTTCAACAAATTTTCCGATAAGATATCCATTGAGTGAAAACTCAATTAAATTCATTTTTTTAAATAATAAATTAGTGGTCAAAAAGTTATGTCAATGGGTTAGGGGTCAGAACACACTTCACATTATATTTTTATTTGTTTTATTCATCAAAAAAATACCTAATTATGAGCGCAGTGTTTGTGCTAAACCGGAGGGGACTCTTCTTTAGCTTATTTTTTTAATTGAAACCACTTTTTTAAGCAAAAAGTGAATTAACTTTTAATAAATAAATAAATAAAAGAATCCCTTTTGACCTCATTTTCCAAATAATACTCATCTCTTAATTTCACTAAACTTTGAGATAATTTTTTGTTAAACTTTTGAATGTTTAAGAACTAAATACCAAACAATCAGTTTTAGGTCTTTTTTTCAATTATTCCAAATTCTAGATAAGGGGAGAGAAAGTGAGTGAGGGTTAGAGAGAGAGAGGGAGAGTCTGAGAGAGAAAGAAAGAGAGAGAGAATTATTTGTTGATTATTTAGTATTTGAATGAAATTATTTAGAAAAAAGTACTGAAAGTGAAGTCATAAGAGAAGACGTCACTAATGAAAGAGTGATTTTGTATCCAATAGTGTTGTTGTGAAGGAGTGAAGACTGGAGTGAGAAGTGATGATATGGTGTGACGTAATAGTGTTTTTTTGGTGCTTTACTAGTTTGACAATATGTCGGACAACACTGTGAGACAACATTGACTTCATTGACAAACATTGCCTTCAGTTGTGATTCGAATCTCATCTGAGATGTGATTCTAATTCGGTGTCAAAACTGTGACTCACTTTCGGTTTATTTTTTATATGAAAACAACAAAAATGAAGAAACAATTTATAAATTTCCAAAACTTCGTTCATTTAAATCTTTCGCGGTTTGTATTCAACGATATTTTTATTATTTTAATACTATTTTTATAGAAAACTTATTTTTCCATTTAATTAGTCTTTAATTTGAAGCTTTATTTCAAGTGATTTAATGTTTACTTAATTTTAATCAAAACTTATTTTCACTTTAAATGCATTTTATTTATGGGTTTTGTTTACATTTTAGGGAATAGTTTTTCCATTAATTATTTGATCTAAATTTCAAACTTTGATTTATTAAAACATTTATATTAAATGCATTTAAGAGTTAATCAGAGAATGACTGATAACTCATTTATTTTTATGGCATTTCTTTATCACGAATTAAGTCATTTAAAAATTTTAATTTAAAATACAATTTATCGATCAGTCGTCAGTCGTTTACAAAATACA
>JAQFZL010001335.1:0-10748 GCA_034695685.1 Galumna lanceata | reverse complement strand
ATTTTTCCAGTTCCTATTTGAGAATAACCCCTTCTGCCCATCTCATATTTTAATTGTTATTAGTTAATATGATCAAAGTTTAAAATATAAAATTAATGTCTACATTGTCTTTGAATAGTAGACAATTGTCCTTGGTCAATTTGAAACTTTTTCAGATTTACATAAAAATTATAGAATCCTAAAATAAATATTTTATTTTGAACTTTACTCTTAAAATATTGTTTTGAATGCAATTAATTATATATTTTTTTTCAGTAAATAATTCTTATAATCCATATAATTAAAGCTTTAAACCATGTTTTAAAAGCTATAATTTTGTCAAAAATTGTAAGTTTATTGTTAGACTTTAGCAGATTTATGAACAAATTATAACCATTGACTTCAATAGGCAATAGTTTGCAAGAGAAACAAACAAAGGACTTTCATAGTAGACAACCTTGATAAATGATATGTCTAAAAACATAATTTATAATTTAATTTGCAAATTCTAATCACTTGAGCATTAGGTAAGATTTCATAAATATTTTGATTCCACAATTATAATGGAGGTATAAATTGAATCTATCAAATATTTACCCATGGCTATAATTTAGAGCCGAACTTTTTAAATGATTTAATATGAAATAATATTTTATTAAATGTTTTTTATTGATTTAAAAAATATTTTTTAATTTCAAACACATTCTGATGATCACAAATAGCAAGAATACAATTACATTGTGTATTTCAAATTGCAAAGCTATTATTGTTCATATAATTTGTGCTTGTCAATTTGAGCAAGTGAAAAATATATCCAAAAAACAATGACGAAAAATCAAACTAATTATGATTTAATTGATAAATAAAATGTTTAAAAATTACCTAAACCTCAGCCATTGATCAGAATTGATAAATTTAGTCCTTAAAATTAATATAGTATATAATTTTCAAATGAATTTGGTAATATTATTTGAGTAAATAAATTCGAAGTGCATAAGTACTACATAAGTGATACCTCAACTAAATCTAATTATCAGTTAATAGTTTATCCAAACTGTAATTCATTTATAGTACTCTTAATCCAATCCATATAATCATAGACTTTGGTATAGACAGTTGGGTATTCTTCAAGAGCACACCCTTCACCCCAGGAAACAATTCCGATTTGTTGCCATCGGTCATCTTTGTTCTTAAACATTAGAGGTCCGCCAGAATCACCATAACAAGCGTCGCGGTTTAAATTTCCAGCACATATTGTATTGGGTAACTCCATTTGGTAAGCTTTTTCACAATCTTGCCTTGTCCAAATATCAACCATTACATGTCGGAGTACATCACTAGTTGTGCCATGTTCAGTCATTCCCCAACCGGCAACTGTTCCTTTAGTCTCATCAAAATTTTCATCATTTGTTGGCAGACAAATGGGCAGAATTGTATCAGTATAGTCTACTTCTGATTTAAGCTTGATAATTGCTAAGTCATTCTTCAAATCCCCATATTTTTCATGTATTTTCCATTTCTCGACTTCGAATTTATTAGGGTTTAATGATTTTAATTCGTCAATTCGATGGAGGCCTAGAAAAATGACCACTTGATCATATGACATACCATCGACACAGTGGGCAGCGGTAAGAATGAATTGTGTACTAATAAGTACTCCTCCACAATAGAAACTGTGTCCAACACCACTAAAATATGTGAGTACAGCCATCCATGGATATTGTCCTGGCTCTGTTTCAGTTCCACCATATATAAGCGAGATTTCAGATGTGCCACAAATTTCTGGATTGATTTCATCTTTAAATGTTTTGTTTTGTTTACAGTTATTTGATATTCGGTGGAAAATTTCTCCAAATGTTTGGCTAAAATAAATTTCCATATAATAGTAAACTTCCATATAAGTTTACATTGTATATTTGTTAAATATATTTTGTGCCTTGCTACAATTCTCAAATTAAAAGTAAACTATACTTACTTATTTTGTGATTCAACCGAATTGTATAAAATACTAAAAGATGAAAAAATTGCAATAATTTTAGCAAAAATCATATCGTATTTTTAAAAACAATTTTTTAAGAGAATTAAAATTTAAATTATAAACAAAATAAATATTATTTCTTCAAATTTAATAAATTGAAATCAAACAAAAAAAACTTCAATTAATTTGTAAATATTTATATGACTTTTAATATACTTAAATTTATTTAAAAAACTCAAAAATTATTATTAATAAAATGTGTGAACACTATTTCCAGACCAAAGATAGAACTGAATGTTAATTTCAAAAGTGCTCAAATATATTCTATTATATTCTATAAGTTCTATAGTATTAGTAGTATTAATAATAATCATTAAAGAATTATCTTGAAACTAATGTTAATCTGATCTTGCCAAAGGTCACTATATTATTGTTTATAATAGGAATATTCAGGTCTTGGTTCAGGGGAGGATAAAAGGAATATTATCGAGAAAAAAGCTATTAAAACCGATTAGATTTGTGTAAATTTTTCAGAGCCAATTGATTTGATAGAAAATTTATATAATTTTATATTCAATTCATTTCAAATAACACTTTTAATTTCCTTTGAATTTCTTTTTCTGTTTTGAGTCGATTTCAATAACTAAATGAATCGCTTAATTCCAGGGGGTATTTGAGAATAACCCCATTTGAACATCACACATTTTGATTGTTATTAGTTAATATGATCAAAGTTTAAAATATTAAATTAATGTCTACATTATCTTTGAATAGTAGACAATTGCCCTTGGTCAATTTGAAACTTTTTCAGATTTACATAAAAATCATAGAATATTAAAATAAATATTTTATTCTGAGCTTTACTCTAAAATATTGTTTTGAATGCAATTAATTATATTTTAATCCTTTTATTAGTGATTAGATATTTTCATTAATTTCATTAACCCTTTATTTTGAGAGTAATAATAGTAATTAATTAATTATTTAGTAAATCATTTTCTATATTTTGAATAAACATGAAAACTGAAAATTACAATAAGCAAGCAATTTTATTTTCCAATTTTAGATATTAAGATAAATTTTGTTAACAAACATATGAACATAAAATACATATATTACTGATTAATTGTTTTTTGTTATTAAAGGGAAATAAAAATAGTATAATTGGAGAGGGGATAAGTGGGAAGGTTTGAAATGAAATTTAGTAAGCAATATAAGCAGGGGTTTAATGGGGTTTTGCATATTATTGAAGTTTTTTCATTTGGGTTTGGATCCAATCCATAAAATTAGTGACTCGAGTATATACTGTTGGGTACTCTGCGAGAGCACACTTATTACCCCAGGAAACCACTCCAATTACGACATATCGATCTTCATTATTCTTAACCATAAGAGGTCCCCCAGAATCACCCTGGCAAGCATCCTTGTTCAAATTACCCGCACAGAGCGAATGTGAATTTAATTTTTGGTAAAAGTTACTATAAGCATCTTTGCATTTGGTTCGGGGCCATATTGAGACCTCCACGTGTTTTAGTACATCGCTTTGTTCGCCCCTCCACTCAATTCGACCCCAACCGGCAACAGTGGCTGTCGTCCCAATAGAGTCTAGTAATGACTCAACTTTATGGAAATCTGGTACACAAATCGGTCGAATTCTATCGGAATATTCTATTTTTTCGGCTAATTTAAGGATTGCGATGTCATTATCACCCGAACCCGAGTTATAATCTACATGTATTGCCATCTTTTCAACTTTGAATGTTTTGGCCAGGGGTACAGTTCCGTTCTCTGTAAAGCGATGGGCGCCCAAAACAATGAGAAGGTCTTTTTCCTCCTCGTCTTCTACACAGTGGGCGGCCGTCAAAATGAATTGATTACTGATTACGGCTGATCCACAAAACGGTGTTTTCCTTCCAGGATTTGTGATGGCAGCCATCCATGGGTACTCTCCTTCTTGTGTTTCATTTCCGCCTACAATTCTTGAGGGATTAGATAAACCACAGATTTCTTCGTTGAGTTCATTAGTAGACGTTTTGTTATCTTCTGAGTCGTCAATCATATGATCATAAATGGTTTGTTTACCATATATTCCTTTACTCTCATCTTTGAAGTCGTCTAAGATATGATAGTAAATACTTTCATATATACATAGTGTTTAACTTATATTCCTTTGCCATATATATGGCAAAGGAATATATATACAATTTGTATATATACCTTTCCCATAGATTCCTTTACCATATATTCCTTTACCATATACTCCTTTACCATATATTCCTTTATTCCATATTCCTTTACTCTCATCGAAGGAACCTCTCTTCACAAATTGACGACTAAAATGAATTAAATAATGATTTATTATTAGTTAAATCTTTAATTTTAACTTAATATGTATACTTACGGGATTACATTCTCTGATTGAGCAAGGGAATAAATTATAAGACAAACAAATATGAAAAACAATTTTGAGATCATTTTAAACCCGAAGACAATCACTAATATCTTCTAATTTTTCATAAAATTTTAGTAAATAATTCGATAGAAGAGAGGTCTATAAATACCAAATGTAACTTGGTTATAGCGGTAGCACAGTTTAAAATGCTCAGGTGTTAAAAATACCAACAAATTCCATATAAGTATTTCCCTGTTTTTTCTAATTCCTGATTTTAAACAGAATCTCTTAATTGTCATACAATCTTATGTCCGGAACACCATTCAGTGGCTGTACATCCCTTGTCCTTAACCTCAAATTTTACGTCTTTTTCCTTTTAATTTGTTTATAAAATTTTTCAAAAAATTAATTGAATTTATTTTAAACAACAATATATATATCGATCAGGAAATCCGGTTACCATTTTTGAATTTAAATATTTTCTCAGACATATAAAAAACTATCCTTTTATATACTAAATATGGAAATCTTTGTTTACTATTATTTTGATTTTTTATTCAATTTTTTGTTCTTATTCTGTGTTTCTCTATTTTTCTAAATTTCAATTAAATACTAATTAAATTTATTGAAAAACCTACAAAATAATAATAAACTTGAATTAATTCAATATATAAATAATATCAATAAACCTTCGAATAGTGAACGCATCGGGACCAGCAAGTTTGTTTACTACTTACTCGGTAAAGTTTTGAATAAGGGCGCTGAATTTTATAAAAAGAATTATATCATTAAAACCTGCATGATCAATTGATTTAGAATGATTGATCAGTTTTTGCCAATGGACATGTCCTAGGTCAATAATTACCGTTTAATGTTTCCATAAGTTTGTTTTGAAAGCTTTAAAAGAAAGATTGAATTTAAACTTGAATGTGCAAGATCACTGATTGTTCATTAGTAATATGAAATCAATGAACTATTGCTTTACCACATAAGAAGTCATTCATATATACTCTAATACAATGAAATAAATCAATGAAACTGACTTAAGTTTATTCATTTCATATTACTAATGAACGATCAGTGATCTTGCACATTCAAGTTTAAATTCAATCTTTCTTTTGAAGCTTTCATTACAAACTTATGGAAACATTAAACGGTAATTATTGATCTAGGACATGGCCATTGGCAAAAACTGATCAATGATTCTGAATCAATTGATCATGCAAATTTTAATGATATAATTCTTTTTATCAGATTCAGCGCCCTTATTAAAAACTTTACCGAGTTAGTGAAAAAATCAAATTTGTTGATTTATAACTAATATTTAATTTAACTAAAATCCACGGTAATTAAAAATTTTTATTAAGGTAAAATTATTCAATTCGAATTTGATCAAAACTTGGCAGTAGTTAACTTTTATTTGAATTTTTTTTTATAAAAAAAATGGTTATAAAATCATTTTTGAAATAAAAATTTATATTCAGATTTTTTTCAAAAAGCTTTTAACTTGGTGAAAATAAGAATGGAATAATTTTCATCTTTATTAATAATTAATTTAATTAGTAAATAATGGTTCTAATGATTCTAAATGTATAAAAGAATATCATCGGCCAGAATAGTATGAGAACACCATAAAAATAGTCTAAAAGTTTTGGCGGTCTCTTCACAATCGTCTCGAGATCTCCAGTTCTTAATTTTCTATTTTGAATAACGAAGTCCGATACCCGCTTGCGGTCATAAACCCAACCGATTTTGGCGAAAATATCTAATATTAGTGTCGTCGGATTGAAAGACTGTTCCCACCCATACTCTGAAGATTGATAATCTTGTGGAAAAATATGGTGATAGTTGTGATAACCGCCACCTATTGTCGTGAATTAACAACTTAATTATTGAAAATAATTTATAAGTAAGAAATTGTTAATTTCGAGAAAAAATTAAAATTAGTGTTTGAAATATCGTTAAAAAATATTTATTTCGTATAATACTTTATGAATAATTTTCTTAAAATTACAGTTTATTTCTAATTTTCATTTTTTTTGCAAAACTCAACCTAAATCATATGTTCAACTTTAAATTATATATTTTAACATGAATGAGAAAAATTAATATATTGAAATAAAAAATTGACTTGCTAAATAATGATTTTAAAGTGATAAATTTCAATAATTACCCATGGCAACATAAATTAAAAGAGGATTATCTGATGGATGAATTGTTTTGTCATGTGGTTTATAGCCATACATATGGGCAATAGAATTGATGAGCCAGGTATAATGAAGCAAGAGTACATAAAACATTATGTTAACACAGAATAAATAAAAGGCACTATAGTTAGTGAACAGCATAGGAATGCCTGTGAAGAGTGAGCCCCGAATCAGTATAACTAATGGTGTGTAGAATTTACGTTGAAATCTGACTATAGGGTCAGCCAACACATCCTTCATATCAATTGTTTTGATCTTTTCAAGTACTGCCGGATGTCGTTTGTAGTAAAGCCATCCGATGTGCGCCCAAACGAAGCCTCGGTTCACATTTGAGGGGTCGGCGTCAGTGTCTGAGTGTTTGTGGTGTAATCTATGCTTAAGAGACCACTCGTATATATCCTCCTGAATGGAGGCGGTCTGTGCTATAGCTAACAGTAATCTGAACGGCCATTTGGCTTTATATGACTGGTGAGACCAATGTCTGTGAGCCCCTAGTTCAAATAAATATTTCTATAAATTCACATTGTATTTTCAATCAATTTACAAGATTATCTCACATGATTTCTATTAAAATGATCACCTATTATAAAAGCTTGGTTCAAATCATATTTTTATAATGAAACCGTCGTCAAGAACGACACAGCATATTCGTGACTCACTTTTGTTAACTTAAGAATAATCTCTTTCTCCCTCCTTCTCCTCCTCCCTTACATTCTTCATTATCATTAACTTTTTCTCTATACAATCATCATATCAAGAAGCCGAAGTGATAGGGCCCAAGATGTTAGTTATACTCAACCACACATGAAAAAAATATTATTACTTTTAGAAAACCTCAATTACTAGAAAACATTTCATTCACTTTCAATGATAAATACCGTTTAATTGCAAGATATGAATCTGTTTTTCATTTATATCTAATCATGATAACTTTTCGCTTTATATTTGAAAATAATTCAAAAATGAACAACTCATACATTTCATAGTTATTATTAGAAATGTTTTTCAAACAATTATCTATTATGACATCAAATTTTGGATTTTTAAACTATGGAAATTTTCAACCCTAACTGTGCATAGTCACTTGTATATAATGGAAAATTTGCAATGATGAGCTCAAACATTTGTCAAAACTTCATTTATTTATCTTTCAAAACATAAACAAACTCAATTGAGTTTTTTTGAGACTTTGGTAGCTTTGTTGAGACATAATTTCAAATGTAAGACGTATTCACAATAGTCACAACTTTGATGACCGATAACTTTTGTTTTAACAAATTATTAAAACTTTTTTTTCATATTTATTTCGATTAATGTCTGTAGTCTTCCATCAGTACAAGAACTCAAACACTGAGTTCTGTCTGTAAGCTATGAAATAAGAAATCCAATGAGAGAGCGGTCATTCGATATGTAAGCAAAAGCAATAAATTAACACTAGTTCAGGGATTGAAAGTTTTAGTTATATTATTTACAAATTATGTTTCACGAGCTGTTACTATAACAGAATTTGTAAATAATATAAATAAAACTATGAATCCCTGAAAAAGTGTTAATTTATGGCTTTAATCTACATATCAAATGACCGCTCTCTCATCGGACCTCTCATTTTATGGCTTACAGAGAAGGCTCACCATTTGAAACTCTATTTAAAGTAATTTTTGTGTTAAATCTTTGTTTTTCGCATTAAGTTTTGTTGAAAATATGGCCAATAATTCAATAATAAAGAAATTGTTATTTCATTTGAATAATTTCAGTGAAAATAATTTGAAATTAAATGAATTTATTAAAAGTTTTGAAAATAAGAAATTATTGAGTGATTGTGTAGTGAGTGATAAGAGTTGTGCACAGAATTACTGTCGGATTAAAATACCATTAATTCAATGTTTTGATGAGAAAACTATTAATAGTAAAAAGTTTAAGTGTTTTTGGCCTAAATGTCGGTTTGAGACCAAAAATAATAAAAACTTAAAACTACACATCATTTCTATTCATTTAAATGAAAGACAATTTGTTTGTGATTTCAAAGATTGTAATAAAAAATTCACACAAAAAGCAAACCTAACTCTTCACCGAAGAATTCATTTGGGAATAAAGCCGTTAAAATGTAATATCAAAGGCTGTGACAAAAGATTTACTCAATTATCACATCTCTTACAACACAAAGCAATTCATTTGAATAAAAGAGTATATGTTTGCGATACCATTGATTGCGATAAGAAATTCAAACAAAAGTCACATTTACTTCAACACAAAAGATTACATTTGGGTTACAAACCATACAAATGTGAAGTCAATGGATGTGACCAAAGATTCATACAAATGTCCACTTTATGTGACCATAAGAAGAGAGTCCATTCAAATAGGCTTTAAGGAAATGTATTGAAAGATCTGTTAATTAATAATTCATTAATAATAATAACAATTTTTTGCAATTATTTTAATACAAAAGTAATTTTTTAATGAATTTTTTTAAAACAATTTTAACTTTTTATTAATAAATTAATTAAATAATGAATTTAATATTTTTTGAATGATTTTTAATTAAAGTATTGTTTAATTTATTTCTATTCAATTGAAAACAATTTGTTTATTAAACTTTTGAAAATAAATTATTTGAATAAAATAAACTTAAAACTATTCTAAGTTATTATCAAATTGATTTAAATAATAATTTATCAGCAAGGTATTATTATTAATATTCTTTTTTTATAAATATCAAAAGAATTCATCCATAAAAGTTTATATTATTATTAATTATTTATTAAATAAATGAACAAGGTCGAATTAATCATTAGAATCTAAAGTTTAGATTTATTATCAAATTATGGTTTATCAACAAATGTGCAAGGTCATTTCATTGTGAAGTGTATATAAATGTTAAATCAAACTTGAAATCACTTTTTCTTTACTTTTAAAACTGTTTGGTATTGTTTTTTATTCAAAATATGTCTTTAATAACAAATACTGGGAATCTTCTAATGACTGATATTCGGACAACACTTTTCACGGCTTTAATTGCATTCATTGTATATAAAATATCAAAGTTTTATTATAAAGTGTTTAGTCTACCGCCCGGACCCATACCTCTGCCATTGTTGGGAAACCTAACTTGTAAGTTAATTTTATCAAGATCATTTTAATAGCTTGCTTAATAGAATTTAAACTTTAATCCTTGTTAATAAATTAATACATTTATTTTTGTGATTAAAAATTATATAAAGTAAATGTTATTATAGACTTTAAAGGAACAAAAGAGCACTGGTCAGTTGAATTGGAGAAAATACCTGAAAAATTTGGATCAGTATTTACATTATGGATGAGTAATAATCCTGTTATTATGATATCAGACATAGATATAGCCCGAGAGGAGTTCCGTAAGAATAACTTCGCCGGTCGTCCAAAAACTCTTTTCGGTGAGTTTTGTATTTTGTTTTAAAAATAATTCATTAATCAAAAAGTTAATTATATGAATTAAAATCAGGCAAATTATTGTCCAATGAGCAAGGTGAAGATATTGTATTTGGAGATTATGGACATCAATGGGAAGCTTTGAGAAGAGTCGCACATTCGGCGGTTCAGTAAGTGTTGGGATAGTGAATGATATGGCGAAGGGTCTCAACTTTATGTTGGAGTTTATAAGAGTAGGGTATTTTGGTTTCGACTTTAAGGGAGAGGATATTTTGACAAAATCCTTAAATTAACTTAAAATTAGGTTTTTTTCGTTGTTTTTAATTAAAATAATGATTTATAGACTTATTCTGATAATCAGTGATAACCAATGATTTGATGAATTATAAGCAATATTTCCAATTTTTGTTCTAAATTTGCAATAAATAGTTGAAGTATAACTTCAAAAAAGCCATTTTAACCTAAATTTTAATAAAAATTAAAATTTTATTGAAAATACATAAATTTTTATCTAAAGTTATTAAATGAGCGCTCACTTTGAAGAGGGAATATATTGAGGAATACAAACCCTATTTGCCATTCAGATAGTAATCAATGATAAATAGAAATCAATGCATTTGTTTAAAGGAAATATTCAACGACTGATAAATTGGTTTATTTGGTCAGTGATTGTGTCGATCACACCATTAAAAGTATTATAGAAAATGAAGGCCTCAACAAACCATTTGTTCCCTTTGATTATATCTATAATACATTTTTAAACATCCTTGCTAATAGTGCTTTT
>JAQFZL010001334.1:0-10752 GCA_034695685.1 Galumna lanceata | reverse complement strand
AATGAAAACTATTTTGTTTTTCAAATATATTCTCTTTTAACTCAAATATTGAATCAAAAGTGATTTTTGAGAGAAAAAACATTTTTTCGATTATTTATTCATCAATTATTTAAATGATTACTAATTAATGTAATTAATGAGCGAACAATGGATTAATGTCTGCCTTTTGAGAGCCATAATAATGTAATTTTATGCACATCACAGATATAAATGAATTTTTCTTCAATGAAATATCAGTTAAAACTTATTATAAATAGTGTTATAAATAGCTATTGAATGGCATATAATGTTTTACCTATCAATACATTCTTTGTTTCTTTCAATTTCAAAACTATAAGAATTTTATATAAAATCCCAAATTTTTGTGTGCCTTTCGTTTACTTAATGAATAAAAGTCCAAAAGTCGGACAAAAACACTTTAAAAATAACCAAATATTGGTTAAAAGGAGAAAATATAAGAAATGTCTTTAAAAAAAAAGTTCCGACGAAATAAAAACAAGAATTTGATGACTAATAGTTTGAGTTCTTAACAGAAATACTGATCTGAATATTAAAAAATTTACGTCCAATACTTAAATCATTAATTCGGAAAAGATTTGGAATAAAACGATAGAAAACTTCATTTCTTATTGAAAGCCTTCAGTAGTTTAATAGGTCTGAGTCGGGAACGGGTGAGTCGGCCGACAGCCAACTGTTTCAGACTTCGAGTAAAACTCATTTGCATGAAGTGTTCTCTCGAGGCTAAAGATGAGGCCTTTCGAGTCCACAAAGAAGATCGTAAGTGTTTAGAAGGCGGGGAATAATCGGGCGAATGCCTTCTCTTTCTATTGAGCGACATTTTTGGCGTTTTGTTGTCCAGACTTATTCGTCGTAAAAGTCTGTTTGATTTGAAAAGTCTGTTCTTTTTCTTATTGTCTTCGCTGAGGGTCTGCCGATTACCGGTACAGTTGGCCAACACTTTTGACAACTGTTTGCTTAGACTATTATCGGGTAGAGAACCGACGGAATTACTATTTGCAATATTAGCGCATGACTTTAATGCACCAAAAATGCATAAACTGTTGTCACTAATGGCTGACCCACTCCTCTCTTTCAGAGAAATTAGAGGCGAACAACTGTCTGATAAACGTTGCGAGCAATGAGTCTCAACATAAGTCAACGGCAGTGAAGTCCGTCCTCTGATTGCAGAATAATATGTGTCTGACCAGAAGCTCTCCGAAGGATTAATCATATAATCGGTAGTATTAGTCGTTTGTCTCAAATATGCTGTGCTTTTACTCAACACATAATCGTTTGTTTCTTCTATCACTTTATTAATGTTTGCTAATGACTGGCATTCGTCGACACAACTGTTCTCTTCGCCAGATATCGATACAGCGTTCAGGTCTGTCGACAGGACGGACAACGTTTTGGGATCGATTACCACAAATAAATCCCATTCATTTTGTGAGAGATTTACCAGTGATGGAAGCGATAAGTATTCTTCTTCTGTGAGCTCTTCCCCTGCACTGATGGCCAGAGGGGTTGGCGGAGAAGCAGTTCCGCTGTCGCGCGACGACTCACTGCTCGCACTCTCTATTGTCTCAAATGTTGTACTGATTGTCGTCTCTGAAGTCGTATTATCTTTAATTGTCTCTAAATTTGGCCAAACATTTGTTAATGGCGTCAATACTTTTTCCTCAACAATTGTTGGCTTCTCTTCATCTGTATTTTTAACCAAACATTTGTCTGATAATTCGGGTGAAGAAATATTTATGGAAGAACTGCTTTTTTGGTTGTCGTCAGAAACTGATGATTTCGATGAATTGTCTAAAACTAAATAAGAACAACAGATAAGATAAAAGTTGAAAAGAATATTGAAATACATGTTGTGGTCGATGAGATCGCTGTTGTGTTGTCTTCACTCTTGCAATTACTCCTCAAAGAGTCATAAGTTTGATGATTGAAGTTGTAGTCATTGGAGTCGAATGTCTCGTAATATCCATCATCGCTATCCTCTTCTTCACTATCGCTGAAGAGAGGATTAGTCGGACTATTCTGGTCATTGCGGGGGAGAGAAATTCCCTGATTGTCTTCGAGCATAACTGCCAATACAGTGGTGTTGTCGGCCCTAAATCTCGACTGATACCAACGGTTAAGACAAAAGTGGACCAACGCTCGCGATGGACTCAATCGGGTAGAACCGGTGCCGAACACTGCTTCTAATAATTCTGGACTGTATTGATCCTCTTCTACCTCTTGTATTACTCTAACGGCTGTTTGTGTTGTCATCATATTCCAGAGGCCATCGCTGGCCAGCAGAAGACAAGTGTCATTTCCGTCGATAGGTATACATTTAACGTCCGGTTCGGGTGAGACTATATATGTATTGAGTTCTGGATTATAAGACCACAAATCACCTAAAAATAAACATTCGATTAGAAACAGATTTTAAAGGCAATCAATCAAACCAAGAGAACGGGCGACGGCTAAGAACGGTATCTGATCGTAACCAGCGCTGCGTCGGTGCCCATTGTAGTCAGGTTTTGGTCGGTTCCAAACAACGCGGTCGACACCAGATTTATTCATCACTTGACCGCCGGCCGCTTCGATACGCCTTTTCTCTCGCGGGGACTCTGGTTTGTGGTCTCTGGTTAGGGAACAGGACATCCATTTGCCAGTGGACTCATGTTTGCGTCCCAAAACTACCCGAGAATCTCCGACATGACCAGTATAGTACTTCCCATTCATTATAAATACTATTGAAGCTGTTGTACCCGAAGTGGACGGCAATCCTGAAGCAGTTTTTGGCCATTTCACTGAACAAAACAAGTTTTAAACAAAGATTAGTTAAAAAGTTTGAAAAACTGTTTTGAAAATACCATCAAATGATGGATTGATTCTAAGGTTTTATAAAATTCAAAATTTTTTATATAAGTATTGCGAAGTTTTTGTGTGAAAATGATTTAATCGAAATTTAAATCGATTTCAATGTCAGCTTAAAAAAAGGATTTGATTATCAGATAAGATATCGAAGAATTTTGCCAAAACTGTAGTTCACAACAAAAACCAGTTCCAAAAAAACTAATTCTATGCAAATGAAAAGCGATTTATTTAATGACAAAATTGATTAAAAATCAGAAAATAGTTCCCAATTCTATTAATTCATAGAAATTAATTAGACATCGATTTTGTAAAATTTCCAGAAATGTTTTCCTTAAAATTCATTTCAGTTATTTGTAAATTTCCAAGAATTTTAACTTTTCCTCAAATGAAAGATCCGAAAGAGGATAAGTTTATTCAACTTTTTTTCTATAAAAGTGATTTCCAGTCTATTTTTTTGTGAAAATGCTTTAAATTTCTCTTAGATTTTAATAAAACGGATCTAAATTAAAATTTTCCAAAAATTTTAGGTCAAATCAATATAAACGACTATTACTTGCAAGTTAATCTCTTGCACATCTCTTAAAAATCCAAATGAATTGTGAAAGTCATTACGAAATATGTTAATCATTGAATGAATTTTCAAAAGAAATTATATTTTAAACTAAAAAATGACTGAAAAAAGTTAAGAATTTTTCAAATAAAATAAGACTTGAAAAACGTGTTCATCAGAAAAAGGGGTCAATACTTTCGAAAGAGATTTGAGGCGAAAAAATTATGCTGTTCTCTCAACGTTAACAACCAAACGGGCAAACAATCAGTTTCTTAGGGCACTGCCATAAAACAATTGACTCTAACACTAAGGAAAACGATTCAAACAAATCTATACGAAAAACGAACAAAAAAATAATTAAATACTAAAACAATGAAATAAAACTAATTGAGAAGTCTTTCCTTCTGGAAGGGGATGTACTTTGAGGGGAAGGATTTAAGGCTATAATGCTAATAATAAAGAGGAGTTTCACGTCATTTGAAGACTAAAGTATTCCTTTTAGATAATCGCCAATCGATTAAATCCTAAACAAATGCTTATAATTTCATTTATTATCTGAAATACAAATATTTGAGTCTAATATCAAATAAGTGTTTGATATGAAGTTTACTTTAAATTGAGAGCAGAGTTAAGCCCTTATTCGTAGTTAAGGGTTTATTCATCGATTTCTTTAGGAAACGACTAAATAAAGCTCTGATTAAGTCATTCATATAATCGACGGATGAAATGTCTTTCAATTATCATTAAATTGAATGAAACAAAAAAGAAAGCCTACAGTAAAACCCGTTTTTTATGGTGTGCTCTGCACTCGATTAACATCCCTCTTCCCAGAACTGGTTATTTTAGACTTAACAGACGGTTATTATTAGATATTTTTTTCTATAATTACAACCAGATTTTATACAAGACTGACATCAGAGAGCAATGGTAAGCACACCCCCATTGAGAGAGAATATGAATGAGTGTATGTGTGTGTATGTGTTGGCACAGACACAGCACTAGTTATATTTCAATCGATTGGTTGGTTTCCAGCGATTGGCTGTTCGTCCAACAAATGCTATTAAACCCAAAAATATATGGCCTGAACTGTAGTCATGACAACCAGAAGGAAAGGCATTCGTTTGCAATACTGTGCAGAGGGAGGAAACGCCACTTTTAGGGGGAGTAATAGTACAGGGATTGCAGAGTCGGACCAACACTTACGGACTTCCTTTCGCATATCATAATGGGTTCGGACAAATCCCTTTCGTATGGCCTGTAGTACATCTTCATCGGTGTTTGACCAGAAGGCCCGCTGACGGATAATATTGTGGCACAGATTCTCTTTGGCATATTTGGCGGCGACATCACCGCCGTGTCCGTCAAATATCGCCAAATATATGTATTGGAGCTCATTATCACTATTAAATTGGTATTTGATGTCATAGTTGTCTTCCATGTATTTCCTTCCTCCTTGACTACAACTGGCGTAAACCCTGAGACCAACGGGCACTGACCAGAGCCCTGTGCGACCGTTGGCGCCATTTGTGGCCCCACAGCCGCTGATGGAGTAGTGATTGGATGACATTTGCGTTAGACTTTTAATCACTTTTATGAGACATAAACACAATTTAAGTGAAGAAAACAAAAACTAATGAATGATTTGAAACTGAATTTTGAAAAATCAAATGATTTTGTGTTTGTAATGAGATTTCGCGCACTATTGCTGTTGTATTGACGCCATCTTTACATTGACTCACACGAGATCTCAAACGCTTTGTCTAACACTCAATACGTCACTCACTCACAACCAGATCACACACACACCTCATCCCAATGCCTGTCCCAATGCCTGTGCCAGTGCTGCCCACAATCGTCTTTTCAATGCACTACTTCCGAGAAATTGGCATTTTTTGCTGTGAAACTTTCCTAGATCATTTCAAATGATTCATTTGTTCAGCTAACTTTCCATTAGAAAAGAACTTGTCAAGTAATCTGGGTTATTTTTTTGTTTGAACATGGTCAATTTAAACTATGAAATATGTAAACTTACTTTAATTCCATTCAATAGTAATTAACGTTAAGTTTGAAATTCAAGGAAAAGTCAAGCATTTGTTTTGAAGGGAAAATTACACTGTTTTTCGGATTAAACCATTAGAACTACAGTAGAAGTGATGCCTCTCCTGTTGGGCTGATTCGTACATTCCTTTCATTAATGACTGAGTTGTGAATGAGTGTCAGTTTAAAACAAAGTCTATTTCACTGTTTTTTTTATTTTGAATTTGTTTTTAGTCTAAAGTTTTGATAAAAACATTGAAATTGATTTAAAGTCAACGAATAATCAGCGGAAGAATTAATATCTTTTGGGGTTATCTCGCAATTCAACAAACATTTACTTTGCAATGAGTTTTGTTTATTCAGTTTGTGTTTAAATTTGATTTACTTGTGTTCCTTGTTTATCAAGGTCATTTTTGGCCATTATTTTCCTGATGTCATTTTCAAATTCAATAAATTCATACAAATTATCCTAATATTCGCCAAATCATGTCTTCATATCTGAATAATTTACCCCCGATTTTATTCAATCAAGATAATAGACTCCGGATAAGTTTTATATCTCTTACATCAGTCCTGTTCTTGTTATCAATACTCGTGGTTTGTTTGATGCCGATCTCCAACCAGACATCGGAACGACATCTGGAAAGACATATCGCAATAATTATTGGAATAGCGCTGATAATTGTGTGTCCGCTGGCAGTGGTGGCTGTCTCTGTCAACCACTCCTCCTTAAATAATGCTGTGCTTATATTCTTGGTTGGGATATGTTCCGGGTCTTTGTGTGCCATCACTTTTAGTATGATTTTTGCCAATTTATTGCTAACACTTCTCGATATAATTACCGGTAAATTTCGACTTCAATGGATGGAAATCATTGGAATTAATATTTTAATGATTGCCTTAACACTTATGCTGTACTTCAAGACATCGCTGTCGCGGGAATTATATTCATATTATTTGGAAATTGAAAAGAATTTGAGTAATAATGGGGTCAACAATACTCTCGACAGTGAAGTCAGTGTTCAAGAAATCGCAAAAAATGGATCAAAAACTACCGGAAAACATATGAAAGTATCGAATAATAGTGGAAGTTATGATCTTAACTGACCAAGCACAATTCATATGCCCTGAACTCATATTTAAATTTTTGAAAATTATTATTTTTTCATTGAGCAAGTTCATTTCAATTCAATTTTGAATATTTAAATAATAAAAGTAATAATTTCTATTCAATTAAAAGTTATAAAATATAGTTAAGAATTGTTATAAAACGAAAGATCAGCCCATAATCATGTTCTCCATTTATCAATGAATTCATTGCTCATATCCTTGAATATATTAAAATTGTAAATAACTCATATAAAGTGAGAATAATTGCAAAATCGTCCTTGCTATTTTAATTATTAGACAATAGTTTAATAATTAAATTATAATTGATTTTTACACTGAAGTCAATTGTTTTGATTTCAATTCAAATGCTTTAATACTTTAATAATAAGTTATGTAAACCAAAATTCAATTACAACTGAAGTTATGTTGTTTTAAAGAATGGATTAAATAAATATTGTTTTATTTTGTAATGAATCATCAATCATTAATGATCTAGTAACAACTAATAACAAATAGTAATAAAGGGTAATAAACATATTTTTAAGCTTAACATAACTTTTTATACACAACTAAAATGTTAATATTATACTCTTGGGTTAAAATTGTGTTTTCGAAAAGTTTATAGAAACTCAATTCTTTATTAGGATTTGAGGCTGTGCTCGACTGTCAGCGCATAATCATAAGTTATATAACTATTAGAGCCCACTCTATGGCAATGAGAATACGTTAAAATGAAAACAAGAAATCAAAAGTAATTTGTTTTGACAACTATTTGAAGAGTGAGAGTCTTGACCTGTGCTCAAGAAATGGCTAAACCCAATCAATACATTTATTTGAAATATTTACTAATTGGACTGTCATTGAGCCTAATGTTGGTCACCATTTGGCTCATATACAGTTCCAATACGTCCGGAATATTCTTACCCGAATTCTCAACTACCGTTACATTTATGGGGGTCTGTCTTCTCTCACTGCTATTGTTGGGAGTGTTGGCATCTCTGATCAATTCAGTTATATTGTTAACAACATTTGGTGTAATTATGGGAATTCTATTCGTAATGTTTTTAGTAACAATAGTGGGCGCTATTATTTTCATGATATTGACTTCGAAAATAACATTTCTTCCACTATTGCCGGCACTCGTCCTAACCTTTGGTTTCTATTTCCTAACAATGATTCCGTTGGCCCTCAAAGATGTCATAAGGAAAATGGATATCGCAGAGGGCGGTGAATTTGACCCATCATTGGAACAGCCTTCTTCACCACCACTTATTCTGTCTTAAACGCAACATTTCCATCAATTTATTAATTTTACTTTTCTTAAACATTCATAAAATCTGTGATAATATTCATTATTTTTATTCTTATTCTAAACATAATTTTTGTTTAATTACTCTTTTTCCGTAAGATTTAACAAGATAACTTAAATTTTGAAAATAAATTAATTCACTTTTATGATATATAAAAACTTGTTTATTCATCTGTTAATCAATTTTATGTGTGAAATATTGATCCCCTTCTGAGACATTGCATTAAATAGTTATTGATTTATGCCATTAATAAAATACTACATTATATTTTGAAATATATTTATTTAATACAATAAAATATCCGAAGTATAAAGATTTTCAATTGTTAATTTGTGATAAAATACTATAAAATTAAATTTGTTAACATTTTATTTGTCTAGGTTAATTTAAAATATAAAATAATTATATAAAAAAAATGAATGATTTTATTATTTTTTTTTTCGATAATTAACTTATGATTTTATATTTGAATTGAGTTCAACAAATTTTAATTGAAATATTAGTCCATTCTATTCATTAACTATTGATTAATGCTATGTTCGGTAGAAGAAAAATTCTTAACTTACTTTAGATTTAGATTATTAAAGTTAAAGTTCGTTCGGTAGCCAATACTTAGCCAAACTAAAAATACTTTTGACATGAAGTGACATCAATTTGAATATGACATTCACCTTAATTGACATTACCTTTGATATGATTGCTATGCGTTTCTTTAGCAACAAAGTATAAGTGCTTTTCGGAAGAAGTATTTTAAGTTTTAAACTTCACTACCGAACATAGCTATAGCTTAAGTCATTAAAATTATTAATTAATAGAAAAAAATTCATTACTATTGAGTGATTGAGTCTTTAGATCTAATTTAGTAATCGAAAGATGTTTTCATCTGCGGATTAACTGTCATTCTATAGTCGAGTACATATTTGTCGATAAAAGAATAGATTTCAGTCTCAAACCACTTAATCCGATAGTCTTCGATGTATTTATCCTTAACTGCTTTGAAGTAGAGATTCAAATGTTCGAAATGAATGAATTCCTGGTTTAGACCACAACAGGAACGGTAGTGGTATAGCAAGACTTGACTGTCATCTAATTCTTGTGAATAGTACTTGTGTTGAGTGATAGTCACCTTATGAATCAATGTATCGATCACTGTGTCCGGTCTCAGAATAATCATCTTAGATCTGTCTCCCGGACGCCAATAATATGTTTGGATTCTATTATGACTCAAAATGAGAGGAAAATTGTGATGAATCTGAAACTCATGACATAAAAATCTATTGTTGATAATAAGTGAGGAAATCCTCTTATCTTTCATTTTCTCTTTGATTATTGACTGAATGGTTGACTTCTTTTCTTGTAATACAATGAACTCATCGACGTCTGTAAAAATGATGGGAGAATTGGAAAACCTAAGGAGACAGTCGTGCATCGCTGACCTCTGACCCAAGGCATGAATTGAATACTCATTTATTGATAGTTTCCAAGGTAATATTTCAACAAACTCTAAGTTCTTTAGGAAAGCCTTAAGATTGTTATCAATATGAAGATCATAGAATATAAACTTGGTAATTTCATTGGCTCTATAATAAGCCAGGAATTCAACGATTGAAGACAGCATATGTTCGGAGTCGAAAACGGGTCGAATGCAAACAACAGTTTCTAATGAAGAGTTACTCATATGATATGTTTGTGATTTCAATAGAGGTATCGATGAGTCAAAGAATGAGTCGTTTCCGACACTGAGTTTAACATAATTGATGGTCGAATGATAGTGAAGAGGAAGAGTACACTTGATCTCAGAGGCGGCATATCTTCTGTAACCGAATTTGTTTTCGTCGAGCACTCGGAGTGTCGCAAATGACGTCAATTTTATGGAAGAGTTTATGAATCTATGAAAATGACATTGAATTGTGTGCCGCTCTTCTGACCACAAGTCCTGATCCACAAGTGATGTGATCCTGACTTCAGAGTCTTTGAATAAAAACGCGGAATAAATACTAATTCGTTTGTCAATAATTGGACTCCATTTTGGATTAGTTGACTCCACTGAAAGTCGCGACTCATTTGTCGCAAATGTTTTGAGTTTTATATCGTTATAAATCAATAAATTCACACAATTTTCTTCAATGAAATCATGTGATATAAAAGCAATTGATATTAAAAATAATAGATTTATATAAATAATTAATAATAGTTTTCGTCTGACCATCACTTTTAAAAACATTATTAAAGTTTACAGTATTTAATACAAGTTTATCTTAAGAGTAAGAATCGTAGAAAAGTGCATAAAACGTGCATAAATTGATTCTCTCAAATATCATTACCAAGTTTATTTAAAAATCAAACCCTTTAATAATTTGAATAACTAAACATTTAACCTTTCTTAGTTTAAAGTTGTTACCTTGTTTAAAGTTCAACTTTCCCAGTATCTCATATTATCCAGCACAACTACCATTCTTACTTATAAGTCATTTATTACTTATTTTTATATCATTTTCATTTGTTTGTTATCTAAATCTTTTCCATTGTAATCAATATCTAATTGTGATAATCTTGGTTATTTCACAAAAAAAATAATAATCCAAAACATGTGTATAATTGATTAAATGAGTGGTTATTGACTTAAAAGTGGTTCTCAAACCGAATCAAAACTGTTGACCATTAGTTAACTTTAATAAAACTTCAATATTTTTTATAAGATCTAATGAAAAAAGTTTCTGATTGACATCCATAAGTTACCATGTTTATCTAAAATGATTAAAACAAATATAAAAAACAATTTTTAAATTTATTATTATTTCTTAATTTCTTCTTAAAATTAATAATTTTTTAATTAAAAAAATAATAAAAATAAATATTATTAATGATATTTTTTTGAAA
>JAQFZL010001333.1:0-10754 GCA_034695685.1 Galumna lanceata | reverse complement strand
ATTTGTTGTTTATTAAATCCAATTTTGATTTGTACTGATTTTAAATAAAATTCAATGTTTTTTACTCTTAATGTTATGAATGAGGGAATGAGGGAATACCTCCATGGAATCCCTCGAGGGAGTAGGGAAGGGAGTGGACTTAAATTCTGAATTGAGGGAAGGGAAGGGAGTCAAAAATTTCAACATTTGGGACCCTAATATAAACGTTTATTTTAATTATAAACTCATCAATAGTTCTAAACTTTAGGAATATTTTAGAAAATTATATATTCTTGAACTTCAGACTCAAGGCTCTCGAGAGTTACAACAATTCCAAGGACTGACACTCATTCAGTGTGTGTTTCCTAACAATAGTTGTGGGAAAACAGTGGAATTTCCTTAAATGAGTTGAATTAAGAGTAAAACAATGATTTGCTGTAAATATTGAAAGACAAGTGAATTCATGACTAATGAGACACTTATTCATAAGAGACTAACAAAAGTTGTCTTTTAAGAGAAGAATTGGCTGACAAACTGTAAGCAATCGTCAAATTCAGCGAATTCTGGGCTTTAAAAGTTTTAACAAAAGATTTTATTGAAAAACAAAGTTTTTATTAGAAACCCATTTGAAAAGCCATCGCGAGGATAGTGTTGTTGGAAATAACATAATTTAGTGAAAAATGTGAAATTAGAAACAAAAGATAATATTGTTTTAACAAATGATTTCTAATGAATTCAAACGGAAATTATTCAACAAATTATTGTTAACAAAGTTTATACGATTTATGATCGCGAGAAGAGAAGTGAGAATCACTTAACCCTTCGATTGAAGACTTCATTTCCAAAAGCGATTTCACGCGCTTGTAGTGAAAGGTCTCAACAATTGGCATAAAAAGGGTTCGACTGTTGTTTGCTGTGATATAACAGTGAATTGAAAAGAATATCAAAAGCAATAAAACAGTAAAACTTAAAGCTTTTGACAAGACTTTTGTGTTGAATTGAATATAAATATGAATGAGAATATGAAGAGAGAAGGAAAAACAAAAGCAAAACTCAAGATATGTTAACAAGTGTTTTGGTGTCCTTGTATTGTCTTTTCCTATTCGTTTATAGCCTTTCCTATTGTTCTTCAAAAGCGTTTAAATTTCAAATACAAAGAGAAGAGAAGAAAACAACTTTTCAAACAACAAAAGAAATTCTTCAGCTTTTGCTCCAAACAATGATAATATCTGATGTAAAGTCAGTGCAAAGCCGGTGCCAACAATATTATGTCTTAAACTCCAATCGCATGCAAACAAACAAATCTCTTACCGTTTTATTCATTTTTCGGTTCTTTTTTATGATTCACTTCTTTGTTGAGTTTGAAAGCGATTTCATTCTGAATTTCAATTGTTTTTTACGAGTCATACGACTTTCAAAGTTAAAACATTATTTCAAATATTTATTGTGTTTTACGACAAAATACTCACTGAATAACACGATTATTGTTTGCCAACACATCTCTTCAAACGTAAGAATATTTAGTTTTAATTCTTCAATTAGTTGTAATTCTAGAAATCATTTCAATTATATCTCAATCACTGAGAAAATGATAAGATTTTAAAAACAAAGCTTTGATTAGAAATCCATCGCAAAGGATAGTGTTGTTCTAAATCTATGTCAGATTAGATGTTATTTTGATTTATTCGATACCAATGTATCACATTTCAAATCAATGATAACTAAAACTTTCGTTAAATAAAAGCCATAAATAAATAGCATTTTATAATTAAAACCAATTTATTTTTCACTCAAATATTTCATTAAAAATTAAAAATCTCTTGAATAGTGATAATCAGTGAGTAGTTGTCAGCCAAGAGAATAATAATTATATTCGAGGATAAAAAATATCTAATTTAATCCAATTAATTCTTTTTCCATTGATTTCACCGAAATCTTCATTTAATAACTGTTTGGTTGAAATAATTTATTAGTTTTATAAACAGAAAATAATTCGTTTCAAAATTATTCATTCGAAGTGAAGTCAGTTATTATTAAATCAGTAGAAGAGATATATTTCCTAAAAATATTCTCTAATAGTCATTAAATATTTGCTTTTTCTCTTTCTTCTCCTCAACTGTCAATCATTGTATTCTCTGGTATTTATATGCAATTCTTCTCTATTAATAACTGAAACAATATTTGCAACAATACTTTCTTCTCATATCTCGTACACATCTGTTCAACAGTTCTAAACCTTTGGATCAAAAAATTATCAAAAGTTACAAAGAAATGCTTTTCATTCAATAAAGTGATAATCATTTCAACATTTGAACAGATATTCCTCTCTATTGTTATCTTTTGTTGAAAAATAAAACATTTGCCGAAAATTCTGTTTATTTTTCAACAGTTTTTCTGTGAATAATTTGTCGACAAATATTTAATTGATTTTCAAAATATTTTCAGATATTTTCAAATCCTATTTCTCAACGAATTTAATGTAAGTATTGTTTAAAAGTTTTGTCATAATTTTCCCCAAAAGACTAATTGATAACGAAATCCACTTCTTTTGTTCTCAAAGATGTAATAAAATAATAGATAAAGAAAACTATCAGTCATTTAATGGTTTAAACACGAATTATAGACAATTAGTGAAGAGAATGAGTGAAAGCCAAAACACAAATCAAAAATTGTTTTTATTGTCTGAAATGAGTGAACACTTCAAACATATATTCAAAGGTAAACACCAATTGCAATCATTTGACTATTTTATTGAAAGACTCATCAGAAACGATGATTTCCACTTAGAAAAGAGGTTTGTCCAAACTTTTATCTCTTAATTTTGAGGAAAATCTTTTTTTTTCAGTTTAACAGAAATTTTATTGGAATTGAATTCATTGCGAAGTCAACAACACTTTCAACAGACTATTGAAGAATTTGACCACAAATTAAAGCAAACTATCGATAAATTAATTGAAATTAAACTGATTTTAAGAGAAATCAGATTAAAATCAGAAGAAATCTCCGAAAAGGTAATCAAATAAGTTGTGATTAACAAACAAATGACTTCTAATGTCATAAAAATATTGATTGAAAAGTTGACATTTGGTCGAAATGACAATAAATTTCCTCAAAAAACATAAAATAACTTTACTTTTAGACCAATTAGAGGCAAAGATAGAGAGATGTTGTGTTTGAGGCATAAATTGTTAATTAAGTAATTTCTATTTGTCGTCACATCTCTCGTTCTAAACAATTATCGAATTCTGGTTTTTATCACAAAATTTTCAGCAAAACTTTTAGTCACATTTTTTTATCCAAAACTTTGGCAAATATTTAATGAAATATTTGGCAAAAAACATAGTTTTTCCCAAAACTTAATAATAAATTTATTCTTGAAAATTGAAACGATAAAAATGGTTACTTTTATACAGCAGTTGTCAGACATGCGATTAGTTTCTATAATTATTAGCAAAAAGACTGTTTATCGCTATTTTCCACGAAAAGTCATTTCAGTTTCTTTTCGGTTATTAAAGAAATTCTAGTCTTATTTGTCGGCAAAAAATATTATCTTAACTTCAAAATAAAGAACTGATTTTATTTGGAAATTAAATACTGATTTTCTTTATTAACTAAAAGTTTAATTTTAATAATCAAAAGACTAATGACTTATTATTTTGAAGACTAATGACGAATTACCACTCAATTTATCAAAACCAAAGTCAAAGTCAAAAGCAGTGGAAAATCAAATTGAATTAGATTTGGAAATACAGAAATCAAATGCAGACAAGAATTCCTTCTCGAATAAATCACATCTTTTGAATCATTTAAAAAACACTTCACATAATCTGACACATAATCAGTGGACAGAACAAACCCGATGCCAAGAGTACAGTCAAACAGATCAAGATAATTGCCATGAAGAAGAAGAAGATAAACTACAACTCTCTGACAGACGACATCTCTTTGATTCGCGTCATTTCAACAATTTCTACCAAAAAAGTAAACAAAAATATAAATAATTATAATTAAAACTGTTTTAGAAAAACTAATCAAAATTATAATTATATTTAATATGAATATTCACTTAAAGACAGCGATAGGAATAATCAAATATCAAAACTAATAATAATTAGGTTTTAAATGATTTAAAAATATATTTTTTCATTTATTTCGAAACATTGAAGGTTTGCAAATGATATCCAATTCTACTGAAGATAAAAGTCATTTAAATGTGAGAAAAACTCACATAAAGAGACCAATGAATGCGTTTATGATTTGGTCGAAAGAAGAGCGAAGAAAAATTCTCAAAACATCTCCAGATATGCATAACTCGAATATTTCCAAACTTTTAGGTTTGAATCAAATTTTCACTCAAATTATTCAATAATTATTAACAACTAATTGTATAAAACTATTAAGACTTTCGATTGAATGGAAATTATTATAATTTTCTGCAAATTATTACCAAAATATCTCATAAGTTATGAATTGTTTTTAATTTCAGGAATGAAATGGAAATCAATGTCTAATAGCGAGAAACAGCCGTATTATGAAGAACAGAGTCGTCTCTCCAAAGTTCATATGGAAGAACATCCGGACTATAGATATCGTCCGCGACCTAAGAGGACATGTATTGTAGACGGAAAGAGACTTCGAATCTCTGAATACAAACTGTTAATGAAAGTCAACAATAGATAACAATCGCTTTCCAACAGAAAACTCATTCAGAATTCAAGTCTTCAGACATATTGTTCTGCTTTGGAGTGCTTTCGAGAGTTTAATTAATATAATTTCTTAAAGAAAAAATATTTCAATTAAATTCAGATCAAAATCAGAACTGAAATAAAAATAATTTTGTTTTTTCTGTTCGCAGTCTTCGCAGGTTTAGTCATTATATACTTAAAATGCCTTTTTTTTCGTTGATTTCATTTAATCATTAATTTTTTTCGGACAAAAAATCTCCGATCCATTAGTCTTGTGGTTTAAAGACAAAGATTAGGATCAGATTTTCCATTGAATTCAGAGAATTCTTTTGACTGTTTTTTATTAATAAAACTGAAAATATACTTATTATATGACAAATAAAACTGTATTTTTCAAAGTCTCCAAAGAATTCTATTAATTCAAAGTCTTATGGATTTTTATATAATTTTTAACGTATTTTAAGACAACACTCAGACATCTAAACAGAGATAAAGTTCTTCACTTTTTTTAAATTTTATGACTATTCTTAGAAAATGAATATTTCTCTCAAAAACGATAAGCACTTTTGATAACAAACTTTTTTTTAAACATAAAAGACTGAAACACATAGAAAATGATATAAATCGAGAGGAAAGTCATCAAAATGTGTATAAATCTGAGTAAAGCTTTTTCTTCAATTAAATGTTTTTCACTAAACAACAGAAAAACTAATGTTTATAAATGAAAATGTGTTTTACTTTGGTTTTAGAGACAGTAAACACAAATACGCTATTTTTGAATAATAAAAGCATAATATTTTATTACAAGAAAAGACTCAAAGAGAAGACTCAAAGATAACTATTAAAGATTGTAAACATTGTATCATAAGAGACATCACGACTTTTTCCACGTTTTCTTCACTCATTTTTCTCTAAGAAATAATATAATGAAAACTTAAAATTCATAAAATTTTCTTTGAGTTCAAGTGTTTAACATTTTTGAATTAATTAATACAAATGTCTTAAACAAAGAGTTTCAACTGTTTTCAACAGGAAATGTGGTTTTCCTAACATGAGATCTGATGCTAATATCGGAGACTAAAAGTGATGAGAAATCCATTGAAATGTTATCGATTGCAATGAAAATGTCAATTAGTCTTCCAATGGTTTCCTTTAGTTAATGATGTATTCAAATAACGAGATTTCACTGTATTGTCAGCACAAGTGTGTTATTAGAGTGTTTGTTGTAATGCAAATATATCTTTATATCAACTTTGATGTAAAGCATCATTAAATAGAGGAAAAAGCATTTCTAATGCTTTCAAATGTATTATGATTTGAAGGCAAGCTTTTGTTGGGAAAAGACAGAGATATTATAAAAGAAATGCTTTAAACAAGAGATCAATGATTTTTGGGCGGAGAAGAGCGAGAAGGCGTTTAACAATGAAAGAGGATTTCTATTAAACAGTTATGATGGGATGAGAAGTGAATTATGTGTTGAATTAGTGAAGTAATAGTGGGCTCAACCTTTCGAATAAATACTGTTTTGCATCTGAATTAAGATAATAATAATTGTTTGAATAATTGAGTCTAATTTTGAGAAAAAACCTAATTTTGATGGATTAGATCACTATTAATATAATAAGTTTTCAATAAAAACTTCTCGACTTAATTAAGCCTTAAATTCATTAAATTTAATTACAATTAATTACTATTTAAGGAATTTCTCGGAGAGAAACAGAGAGAGAGAGAGAATTTATGTCAAACTTTGTTTAATAAATTATAAGATTTTCTCAAAATTTCAACAAACAATTTGTATAATTAAAAAAAGTAAAAATTGAATAATTTTCAAATTAAGAGATTTAAGTAAAAAAAAGCTGAAAATAATTTGAAATTGATATCAAATTTTATACTTTTGCTATAATTCTGTTCCATTTTCTTCTAAATTATAGAGAAGTTGCTATTTGTTAATCACTAAATATTTTTCATGAAAAATAGTGTCAAAATAGTTTTGTTGCTTAGATTTGAAGCAAAGAATCATAAATTCAAACCAAAGAAGAGGTCGAACCAATTATAGACTAAAATTGACGGTTCAGTTGATTCGTGAAGAAAAAGACAATTATTTTTATTATCAAAAACGGCTTATCGTTGGCTTCAATTCAATAGTCAATTAAACACTGAATGAACAGAGATTTCCGAAGAAAAAACTATTCTTTTTATCGATTATTTAATATTGGTTTTTGTTATAAGACTTCACGACAACAAACGTGTTGACAATATCAATGATTTCCAACCAAAGAAATAGACATAAATCTATAATAGACTATAAAAACAAAGTAATAGCGTTTTCTTGCTTAATAGACAATGATTTGGCACTTCATAGAACAGTTCAACACTTAATAATCAATTGAGTGATAAGTCGGACATAAAAATTGATGACAACTCAAAACCATTGGAAATAATAAGCCTTTTTAAGCAACAATTCTATCGAAATCTCAAATCATTTCAATGAATATCTATTTATTTGACTTTTTATTTGTTTTGGTTGTCTATTAAGACAAAGCACACCATTTCAACTATAGTTCAGTAAACTGTTCATCAAATTTAATTATTTCTTAACAAATAAATAAAAGTTTATTAACTGATTGTTCACTCAATCGATTCCAATGAAATGAAATTAGAAAAAAGTGTTCAGTTTTTAAGTGAAAATTGTTTAGTTTTTACGTAAAAAATGCCAAAAATTTCACTTAATTTCCTAACGGATTCCGATTTCTATATAGACTTAAAATACGGGTCTTTAATTGAGACCTTAAATGACGACAAAATATATGTACTGTTGAGATGATGTCAATCCTTTCAACACATATAAGACTCTATATATACGAGAATTAATTGAAAATTCTAGTAATAAGTTGAACTTCTGGACAATTTTCAATGAATAAGTAATTGATGTTAACTTCTCGAGAGAAACAAATCAATAATTATTGATTTGAATTTCAATCGAAGCTTAAAATTATTCAATTGAAGAGAATTTTTTGATTTAAATTTAAACGATTTTTCAACAAAAAATATTGCTTTAAATTACGAGCTCTTCAATAGGTATGACAACTATTTATTAAAGTTATCGATCAAAATCTCTAATTAAAATAAATGCTTCAATAGTAGAGTTATTAATATAGTTTTTTAAATGTAATACTTATTAGAAGAGAGAAAAAAGGGTAGAAATCATTATTTCAAAACTCATGAAATTATATTAAATGAATTACCATTTAATTAGTTTGTTATTAATTTCTAGTTTTTCTTTTTCTTTCATTAATATTTCTCACAAATAAATACTAAGAAATCAATAAATTTTAAACTAATTTGAATATTAAATCAAATTTTAATAAGAATTTTAAATTCAAAATAAGACTTTTTTAATAGGAATTCCTTGAATTTTTCTTTATATTAGAAATTAATCTTGATAATTTTATGCAGAATTAAAGCTTGTAATTGAGACAATCTCGAGCTTAATCTATAGGCAAACATCTAATGCTTTGGCAATAATCAGAGAAATTAAACTTTAAAATCAAATACTCTTTAGTTTTCTTTTAATAAATAATGGATTAAATTTGAATTTTTATGAAAAACTTGTCCTAAAGAAGGCGTTGAAAGTGTGAAAAATGTCCAAATCTATTAGTGTTTGAACTAAATGCAACTATAGTTCAATAATCTAATGATTAACGAGAGGCAAAGCCATTTGGATTAGAATTAAGTAATAAAATGTGTAATTCATTTAAATTTGACTTCAAAATTGAGAAAATCATTTGAAGGCAAAGAAAATTGTAAACTAATTTTGAAAATTAATTCACAACTGAATTATCAAATGATTTGAATTCTCTTATGACCAAACATTCGCTTCACAACACTATTATTAAATGATTTATTGAATTAAGTGTTGATTTAATTTAGAAAAACATTTCTTTTTTTTATAGACATTTTCTGTTCTCTTATTTCAAGTCAATTAGAAATCAGTTTCGAATTAGAGTTTCAATCGTTAAGAAAACCTAAAAAATTAGAGTTTCAAACATTAATGGAATGTTATTCTGTGCTAACGATGGACTATAGCTATAATTTTCTGAAACATAAATCAAATTCCAATTGAAAAGTGAAATAAAGAAAAAATGGTTTATATTTTGTGATATTAGAGAAGGAAAACATTAGTTCTCTATTAGAAGTGAATTACAGGTTTGGCTTTTGGCAAAACCTAAAGTGAGAAAAGTATTCATCAATTTGTTTGGACAAAAGCCGCACATCAAAGCCAAGACCACTGTTTTGCTGATTGACACGCGTTATCATTAATGCTCTGCAAGAGAACTGAAAACAAGACAACGAGCGCGCAGTATGTAATTCAATAGGTTTTCATTTCCCACCAAAGCATTGAATGTCATTCTTCATTATAATCTCAATTCGACGGCAAAACATTAAAAGCGTTGCAACCATTGTGTGACTGCGAGACTGCAGTCATTATTGCCGTAGAGTGACAGCACTGACATTAAACTCACATTTGATTGCATTAATATTCGATTTGAAATTATACGTATTATTGGTATTAAACAACAAATTTAATGTTCACTAAGAGTTCAAATAATACTTTTGTAGAGTTTTTCCAAATTAAATGCTCGAGAAGAACATCTCGCTAATCTTAACAAGAACACTTCCACTCGACAATGAATCACATGATGACTGTATCTGAACTTAATGGAAGACAACATGCTCGCTCATATTTCCTTTTCACAATATCTTTATAGAGCTGTCAATCATTTGGTTTGATTCGCATTATAATCACTGTCTCGCAGGGATTGACAATAGGAGTCTAATTCAGCTTTAGTTCCCTAAAGTGTTCACTAAATTAAGACTGATATTAGTCTCACTTTATTTCTGGTTTCAGTAATAATATCTAATAATAAGAATTATTGGCTGAGAATTTGGCAGAAAAATAGGTTCAAAACCATTATCTTGTGAAGAGTTGCAAATGAGAATACAGTAGTCATTGAGAGGAAAATATATGAAATTTCTGTGAAATTATTGATGAAATAGTAAATAGACTATTGATTGGATTCAGTTGAAGACCTGACATAACAGCTCTCATACAAAGTGTGATCAACGCTGACTCTGACCTCAGGCCAATCAGAGTCACAATGATTAGCATCTGATGTCAAAAGTGTCAAAATTAAAATATAGTCATTTTAGCCGAAAAAAGAAATCATTTGAAAACCGTTTTTGAAGTGATTGCGTGCACTCGTCTTCTGTCTCTGCCTTTCTCTTGATTCTGTTCTCAATTTCAATGACAACTAACTATGAATTGATTGAGAATTTCAAATAATTGATGTTTTGATGAGAGTTTGTCTGACTCTGAGTTTAAATGATTTTAATATAAACTATTAAATAAAAAACTTAAAACGTTTATTTGTTTTTCATAGAAATTTCTCAATTTTAGCCAATTATCGAATTGTTAGAAATGTTCTTGTCCATTTAAATCATCAAACTTGACTGATCAAACCAATTACATAAGCAAATACATCCAATAATCTGATCAGAGGGTCTGACCACAACTTTTAGAGTAATTTTCCAAATTTACTGATTTTTTGCTCATTTGATAACTAGTGTTGAATTATAAAATTAATTAGCTTGCTTGTTTTGTCAGTGATTAATTCGTTAATAAATAATGAAAAATGCGGTAATTATTCATCGCTAGTATTTTTTGTGCCCAAACTTTTTTTTTGTTTGTTTGTCGCTATAATTAGTTGAATATTTGCTGATTTTCATAACCATTAAGTGATTATTATATTTATATCATTAGATAAAATCTCTTCTACTTTTCGGAAGCATTTCTTTCATGAGAATAACATTTTTTTTGATTTATTGAACTCAAGAAGAAATAAACCCCAAAAACAGTAAAATTTTAATCGACAATAAATATAGGGATCGAAAAGGAATGAAAAAATTTATTATAGAAATTATAATTAGAAAAATCAAACATTCATTTAATTCCTATAAAACTCTTTGATTATCATATATTGGAAATGATTTTTGAATATCCAATGAATAACACATTCAAACAAATTATAT
>JAQFZL010001332.1:0-10755 GCA_034695685.1 Galumna lanceata | reverse complement strand
AGAGAGAGAGAGAGAGAGAATATAAAGTAAGAAATAAATTTAATATATCTATAAAGAAATAACACATTTATTGATCAAAATATTATTAGAAGTGAAGTGTTGTACAAAATATTTGCATTTTTAATCTAAAAACTATATGTCTTTAATAAGAATCGCATTTCAGTTATAGTTTTCTATAAGAAATATCGTTAATCAGTTTTTTCTTAAACCATTATATTATGAAAATATATATCATTATAATATGACCTCAATATTGAAATACTATATAAATTGTATCTGATTGTAGTGCTGACAAAGTTTATAACATTTAGAAACTTTTATAATCAGTAAAAATGGTATTTTTTATCAAATCTATTCTTTGATTTTAATAAATCAAAGTCTGATAGAAATCATTTGGTCGGAGAGAAAAACACTTAAATTCTATGGCTTTTATTGAATTTTCAATACAATTGAACTGTTTTTATGAGATTTGACAGATATTTAAAAATTTGGGCAAAACTGTGAAAAGCTTTTCAATTCATTGATAAGAGTTTTAAATATTTGTGTAAAACTACTGAAAATTGAAATGAAAATTTCCATTTAATTCAAGAATTATTGAATGAATGGACAGATTTATTATCACAATCTCTTCAATACAGGAATTCAACGAATGTATACTTTAAATGTTTAATACGTTTTTTCGGATAAAAATGCGGACTATCTCTCAGTGCGATATTTTCTGCTATTTTTCGGGCAATAAGTTAGACGTTTTATTATGGGGTTTGTGTTTAATGTGAGTCACTTTCTATTTGATTTCAAAGTCATTGCAATCTCTGTTATAAACTGTTGAGTGAAATGTTGTTTCGCAAAGAAAAATGCGATAATAAAAGTTAGACGAGTGATGTGTGGATGCCTTACAGCCTTTAATGAGTTTTGTGTCCCTCTCTCCAGACGGTAACCAAGGGAGCAGTTATTTTCAATAAGCAAAATGATTTAAATTACACTCGTGTTATTTTTCTTGTTTAAATTGCTTAATAAACTAAGCAATTGTTGAATAGAATTACTTTCAAATAAAAAGTGTTTAGAATTTTGATGAAATGTTTTGCCAACTAATTTGTTTTACATCCCTATACTATCCCTGATTGAGGTATTTTTTGTTATCACAAATGGTAACGGTATAGGAGGGGGACTGTATTATGAGTGTATGACAGCGATGACACATAACCACAAATTTGGAAACTTTTCGACATATATATTAAAATTGATAGCCGTATGTGTTTTCGGATCAAATGAACGAAATCTCTTTCAATGTCTGTTCATCTCATGTTTACTTCAGAACTGCTCTTTATTTTTAATAGCGATATGAAAAAGACGACAAACCCCTGAAGAATAATAACCGAAAATGGCTTAACTCTATTGGCTCTGTTCTGACACCGAATCTAATTTCTCCTTTTAGTCGGCGATACTTTTCATCAATATTTATGTCGTGATTAACATTTTTTTGTCAAAAAATTATGGATTCACTCTTTTCTGTTCAATAGTTTAATGTTTGGTTTTATATATAATTATTGATTAATTTGAATATATATTGAAATTATATTCTTTCTGTCAAATCATTAAAGATTTTTATCATCAAAAAGAGTTGTCTTCAAAGGAAAGCCTAAACTTTGAATATAATTAACTTAAAATTTTCTTATATTGAATACTAATTATTATAATTCAGACCTTCTTTAGGGCTTTTTTGTGATTAGAATTTCAAACTGATATTCAAATTAAAAGTATTAAACAACAAAAGTTTTTGAGTCTTTAATCGGGAAATTGTCTTAACTGTACTTAATATGTAAATTGAGCGCCAAATTTATATATTTAGCACAAAGTTTTGATTATTTTATTATTATTCTTAGAATTATTATCCGTTAAATATTAGCCCTAATTTAATAAAAAACTTTTTATTGAATATTATGTAAAACGTTAACTATAAGTATGCAAAACGAGGGAAATGTCTTTTCATAAATTAATGAATTTCCCCATCGATTTCAATAAGAATTTATATCAGAACTCATGAAATCTATTTTAATATTTTCTGAATTCAAATCAAAACTTTGATTTCATTTTCTATGCATTTAATGATTCGTAAAATTCCAATACTTTTGAAGAAAAGTCAGGGTATATGACATTCCTTTTGGTTCAATATTTTAGATGAAATGCTTTTTTTGTGTGAAATAATATTGAAAAATTGGAAATCAAATTAAGTTTATTCTCATTTGAAAATTATTACCAAAAGTTATTTTCCAAAGAAATTATAATCAAAAATGAAAGACGAGTCACAACTGACTATTGATTATATTTATGTTCAATAGTAATGTTTTATCAAATCGTGTCATCTCTTGAATAGCATTATAAGCGAAAAGACTGCGATTTTAACTCAAAAATCAATGCAATGACTGATAGGATTTGCATTTTTCAGAGCACACATACAATACTTATTCGGAATATCAATAAGAAGTCGCAGACAATACTCATAATTTTAAATGTAGAGAGAGATGTGAGAGGGAGAGGGAGAGGGAGAGAGAGATAGAAAATAAATTAGCTTTTAATGAATTGAGATCTTTATAAAAGGCGAAGAGTATTGTATTTAATTGTAAGAATAATTAAATAATTTAAATAACAAAAGTTTTATTTGTGAAACAATTTTAATGTAAACTTTGAATTGACATTCAAAAAGGGATGTGCTTGTTACTATTAATAAAATAAATGGGTTGACCCTATTTGAAAAAATTCTCTTTGAATAATAATTTTGATAAGTCTTTGAGACAGAAAACTTAAGTATTTTTTGTTGTATTTCTTTCTCTATTATTTCCATATATTTAGTAAAAATAATTTAATTGAGAAATAGTCATAAAACCAGAAATATATAATAAAAGTCTTAAAAAGGAAACATAAAATTTTCATTCAATAGTTTTTCATTTAATTTTCTATTATTTTTCTCAAATAAATTATTGTTTTATTGACTAATAATTTATATAAACTTTTATTATCATTAAGTGTTTCGTGTGTTATAACCGTTTCTTTTCCTCAATTTTGCTCCAAATGTCACATTTATAGCAGATTTTGTTATTTTCTCTCTTCTCTAACATTGGTATCACTCTTTACCCGTTGATTGTCTAATAATGTTATGCCTCACCTATTATTTAGGTGACACACCATCAAAACCCATCCAAACCCAATTGTTTTTATCGCTACACTTACTCTAATCACTATTAAAACCGTAGTTCTCTGTCCACTAATTAGTATTTCGACCAATTCTTCACTCATTCGCTAATAAATATCGATCTTAACATCGGAATAACAATTGTTTATAAATGAAGTGACCCATATAAACAAATGCTCAAGCAAACTTGCTATTAACCTGACCTAGAATTGTTTTTTTAATCTGATATTTAATGCTTTGTATCTCATTTTATATACAAATGACTTCAGTTTTATAAGTCTTCTCTATTAGGTTTCAGTCGTCTATTAGTCCTTTATTTCAATTAAAATAATGCCATTCGTATATCAATTGTATGAAAGTGTGAAATATGTTATCAAAAGCCATATTTTTATCTAAAATTTGCAAAAATTGTTTAATTATTGTCGCATATATTCAATGATAAAACTGTTTAATATGAATATTCAAAGCCTTTTTGGCTAATATTAATTAATTTATCAAGATAATTTATCATTTAACACAGGTTTTTAAATTTCTTACTGAAATCCGTTTTGAATGACATTTGAATTCTATTAAAATAATTAGAATATATGTATTACAGTCAAAACTAGATAGATCAATTTCGATGAGTTCATTTATCAAGATGAAAATATTTAGCAAGTTAAATTCACATTTGAAAACTGGACAGCATTTTCTATTGGATTCATTTTATTTCATTACATATTTCAGGTTTAAAACAGGAAAATGTTTTGATTAAAATTTATTGTTTAGTTATTTTAAGTGACGTTTTCATAGAAAGTGATTTATCATTAGTAGAGAGAAAGAGAGTGAATGAGGAGAGAGAGTGAGAGAGAGAGAGAGAGTGAGTGAAAGAAGGAGAGGGAGAGAGAGCGAGAGATGGTTTTAAATTTATAGTAGAGTTCGTTTTGGAGACAATATTTTGTTGAATGAGTTCGCATTAAAATTTTATGGACTCAAAATTTTTAGATTATTTGCTACAGAAATGAAAAGTTGACTGAAACTCATCTATTAATTTATGTTAACTTAAAAATAGAGAATAACTTATAGTTTATTCTCGAAGCATATCATTACATAAATTTTTAGCTATACTAACATATAAGGAATATTCTGTGCGAATTTGAAGCCAACATTTTTATTATAGTAATAAAACAGTCGGCAATACATATACCAGTTGTATGTGTATAGTAGTGGCAGAGCTATACTCATAATATTGCGGTTCATTATGTAAAATAATTTACATTAACAGCACTTAAATGTTAGTCAGAGTTGTGGCCATAAAAGCGACACAAAATTTTTGCCTTCGAGTGAACTATCATTTAAGATATGATACCAACGATGGATATAAACTCTTAATTATATTTGTTTTGCTTTAAAAGAGAAAATTTCTGTGAATTTCATTAAAACACATTTGTTTTAGTCATTAACTCAAATCTATTCTTTGAAGTAAATGTTTAGTTAAAATAATTATTAATTGATATTATATTTAATGTAAAATCATTTTTATAAAAGGTATGAACAGAACATCAGAATTGTATTGAATTGTGTTTATTCAATAGATTTGCTCATTTTTCTCGTTAAATCTCTCTTTATTTTCAGCGCTGCCTAACGAACAGTTCAATTATCGATTGAAAAGAATAAACTATTCTGTGCTCTACAGCTCTGGTGATGCGCTGTAGAGACAGTTCTCTACAAATATTTTTTGGTTATTTCTATCTAATAATTTACTCTATGGACACAACTCAGCGAACATACCGGTTATGTTTGCATCTTGATATTAACAAAAGTCAACAAACTCTACCATTAACCTTGCTACTTAATTATATCTGATATTCTCTAATAAACAATATTTCACTTATTTATCAAACTTTTTATAACTTTATAAAATGTTATACTGAGTAATATGAGGGCAAATAACTAAAGTTTTTTTAAACACAAATTCCTAATTATTATTAAATACTTTTGCAAAAAATTTATCTAAAGTTAATTAATTAAACCATACTTTTGATAAACTTTTAAAACCTAATCATTATATCTAAAGGAGTTTTCATAATTCTGTACTATTTTAAGCCTCTCTCCCCCTCTCTCTCTCTCCTCTCACTCACTCACTCAATGATCGCATGCGCGCCATAAAAATGTTACTCAGTTTTGGTTGTGTACAGTCAGCGCACATCATATCAAAACTGTGCTGTTCTTCAGATACTTTAGTGCATTCGATTTTGTTCTGTTCTCTGGTTTGACTCTAAAGGATTTCATAAACTGATAGAACGAAAGACTATTTTATGAATATCTGAACATTTGGTGTTCACTAAAAGACATTTATAGTATTGATTGCAAACATCGAACGATTCTATTGTTTTCTTGAAAATAATAACTCGAAACTAATTAAGCGATGAGTGCTCTTATCGAGAGTATGTCCAGTCTATCACTTTGTGGAGGATATCGTAACTTCTGAATTGACTTTTGAGCATCAAGGTACATTTACTACCATTTGGGTCAATTAACTTGAGATCAGTCATCATATCAAAGAAATGTCACGACTTGTCTCTCATGTGAGTAGAATTTGATTGAATTTCCTCTCAAAAGATGTTTATTTAAAAATCATTTTCAAATTATTTGAAAACATTTTTATTAATACTAGTCTTTCACTCAAATGTGTTTATATTTCAAGAAATTTGACTCGAATTCAATCAAAGCTTTTCTGAGTATAAAAAGGTTTCTTAAATAAACATAAAAAAATTGTTTTTGATTAAATTCAATTCAAACCTGGTTAGTGTACATAGTGTACATGCTCAATTTTATTAGATTTTTCAACTTAACAAATACTCACTGTTTTTTAACAAAACAGAATTGAGTGAAATTTGAGACATAAAATCAGTAAAAACTCATTAAAATTTGAACTCACCCTCTGATTAATAGCATAATTACATTAAATTCGAGGACAAAAAATATATAAATTATATAAATTGAAAAAAACGTATATTTTTATACGATTTAAAAATAAAAACATTGTATTAAAAGAGGCATTCATTGCAAATGAATGAACTCCAGAGAAACTCTTCATAAGTCTTATAATTTAATAAAGAGCTGAAGAAAAAGTTAGATTACATTTTGCAAAGAATCAAATGAGAGAATTATTATTAATCAGAAGAGAAATGTTATCAAATCTTATTAAGAATTAATTCTTTGTCTTAATATTTATAACTAAAGAATTCAATTAGACTTTTATACCTCAAAGGAGTAATTCGTTTATTAATGTTTTCAATTACTTTTCATAATAAGAAATGACAGGTTTATTCTTAAACGTAATTTTAGCGCTTATTTTCCTCGCTTAAAGTATCATAATTTGAGCTAGATGATTTTTGTTAGGATAATTTTAGAATTTAATTCAAGTAATTATTATTTAAAAATTCATTGAATGACCAGAATTTTAATCCAAATTCTTTTGGAGTAATTATCTAATCAACAAAATGTAGGACAGAATAGCGTTTAAAATGAGTAATTCTATGTTATTAAACTAATTTCCCTCATTTTTACTGATCATCCAAAAGGCAAATGTGTGTGCAATCGATTTTACACTTTTATTCATCACTTCTTTCTGTATTCTTAACCATAATTTCAAAATCAGTGGAAAACTTCAAGAATTTCATTCTTTTAAAGAAAAGAAAAGTTAAAGAAAATCTTAGATTCATATCAAGAATTGAATTTCAAAATTCAGAAAACATTAAAAGAATTGTATTCGAAGTGAGTTTTTTACTATTTTCAGTTCAACTCTCAATTTGCCGACAATTTTAAAGTTGAATGAATAGCTTTTAAGAATTCCTGTTCCGAAAGTGCGAAGATGTATGCATTTCAAGTGTTTTCCACTACATTTAAATTACGATTGAATTTTTGAAAGCTTTTTGTACTTGCTCCTTTTTGTTTGGAGTATAGCCACCAACTATTCTCTGGTAAGACATCCATATCTCTTTGAAGTCTGTTATAATAAGTAATTAATTTTAGCGATTAATTAACTGCTGTGTTGTAGTGTTGGCTCAGATGTTGAGTTGATAGCAATTGATAGGACATCCATAGAAAAAAAAGAAGGGAAACATTAATTAACGGTTGGTTTTGTGCCAACACTCAGTACCGACCGTTTAGTAATAACTTATTTTGTTTGACTTCTCTCGCCTTTCATTATTTAGATCTGTTTCGACAAAAACCAAACCAATACTTTGTTATACAAAAGACTATCGTTTGATGAAAAAAAAAGTTGGGCTCATAATAACATTGGGCTCTAAATTGTGTTTAATGTAAATTTCCTTTCGACTAATAACAGACACATAAAAGAGGACAGAACTGTAAAGGCATAGAGACATACACCACATCTTTTGTTGAAAATTTCTTTAGCTTTCGATTTGTATGTATTATAGCTTTTTCTGGAAAATACTCTTTTTTGGCACTTTTTCGTCGGTAATAACAATGTGTACTAAACATTATTATTATTATTATTATATGTATGCTATGGTTATGAGAGAGGAATAGTATATTCTTTTTCATGTAAAGGTCGGTAAACTTCATGGATAATACCAAATAATAATAACTTTCTGTACTAAAGGTAGTGCTATAGTCTTATATAGTGTTTGCCTGCAATCAATCATAGCTGTTGTCTGAACCAGAATTTTAATTGATGATTGACTTCCTTTTTATCGCCACATTTTTTAATACATGTACTGTATAATGTGTGCAATACTTTTGTCCTGACTTTTAGGTTTGAATGAATTTTTCGTTCATTTACTAACACTTCTAATAAATGAGTCTTTTGTTTAAAGACTTTTCAAACTTAACAATACATTTATTGAATATTTTTTTTCATACACGTATTTTTACTCCAAAAAGCTCTACATAAGTAGTGAGTACTCCGCACAGGCATTGAGAGATTCATTTGTAATAACTGTTAAAATGGTGTAATATTTGAGTGGAATTCATTAGTATTAGAATCGATTATCGATTATAAGACACTAATTTAATATTTGAAAAAATGATTTATTCAGTCGACAAAATAGTACCTCAAATCCTAAGAAAATCAATAAAGCAGTTGAGCTCATAATATGAGTATTTTAAGGCTGAGCCCAAAAAGATCTAAACATTTTATCTAAACTCTTGAACTTTGGAAACGTTAATTCCATCGCCAAAAGAGAGGTTCACTCAAAATGAATGAATGAAAAAATGAATTCTTATCGTTAAAAAGCTATTTAAAATTCCGTATATCAGACTATACTTCACTGACTCCAACACACTTTACGTGGAGTATTCTCTCCCTCTCATCCCTGAGCTTCTGATTCTTTTCATTTGGTTCCTTATTCTTATTGTATGGTGTGTTATGTCTGAGCAAAAGTGTAGTTATATACAGAGCTCTCTTTTTTCTCTTTACATGGAGTTTGTGTTCGGCATCTCTGCCGCACATCTGTATGTATTCCCAAACTACAGATTTTTCACGAATTTTTTTTGATGGCATTCGCATTGAATTTTTGGTGTAACACCAAAAAGGCATTTAAACGAACGGTTATTCTTTTGAAGCCAACAATAGAGAGAAGAGTTGAGAAAAATTGCTTTTCTTAACCATATATATATGATATATAAGAAGTGTTGTTCTCTATTTCGTAGTGTCATTGTATGAGTGAGTGTGTGTCGGGATCTAACCCCAGCACAACTATGTTTGGGGACTAACCACTAACCAAATTAAACTTTACGTTCATTTATCGCCTAAAATATTATTATATATCGATGTTATGTTTAGATACTACAGATGTGTATCCTTTTTGGCGTTTGTGCCCATTCATGTCGACACACATTTTTTTTCTTAGAGTATTCTTCACTATTCAACTGACAAATTGTTTCATTTTATTTGATAAATGACAGAATCACAGGAATAAAAGTGTTGTGCGAAGTGAGCGCCAAATTATTTCTTTTCACTCTTTGCTATAATTTTTTAACTTTCGATTAAAACACACTTTCGTTGCGAATGAAAAATGTTTAGTTGTGGTGAAGCGTGAATTCAAATTAATTTATCTAACATACAAACCATCATTTTTTTAATATGGGATCAAATCCATAATTTGACTCTTGTTTCCTCAATCTTTATATTATGTCCTGGATTAGTTTTTGATAGAAGTGAAAAATTGCTGTTAATAAATGAAAAATCGATTTTTTATTAAGATGAACATTAGCAAGTACATTTTTATGACAAATAAATCTTTACTTAATATTTAATCTTTACTTAATTTTACATTTAATAGACTAATTAACTTTTTATACCAAGAGTTAAGTTTAATCAAACTAATAGGCACTGGATTTGAAATATAATTTTGTTTAAAAATTGCTAATTAGAGCCCAAATCATTTATTTAATGGTCTCCTGAAAAGACACTTTCTTGCAATACATTGAAATGAAGTGAATCTAATGTCAATCGTTGTCCTATTTATTAAATGGGTTTACATTTTAAAAATCGCATCATTTCTGCTATAATTTAATGAATATTACATTTATAATGACTTAAAACAAACAAAAATAATAATAAACTTTGAGATAAATTTTGCGGAAATGAAAGGAAAAGCGATTTATAAATACTAGTAGATAAGTATCAATACCAGGATCACTTTTATCTAGGATTCATTTGTCTTTTTGTTGATATATTTGAGAGAAAATATTTTTATTAAAAAAATGGTTTCAAAATATCTAAAACCTGACGACACGTATTTCCACTGTTTTTCTATCCATTCATTTTATGTGTGATATAATCGGAGAGCATTTATCTGAGCGATTGACTCCTCCCTCACATATTAGAGCCTTTCTCTGAATCCAGAGCTTAAGCCCAACAAAAAATACTAAGAAAAACGTTAAGATTGTTTCCAGTACTTTAGGAATTGCTTTCTTTACTTCCCATTCAAGAGGTTATATATTGAGCCAAAACATTCACATAATTCACATTTGGCTCAACACTCATCTCATTCTAAACAAAGAATTCAGGCGTTGATTGTATTGTCTCTCACTTATTGATTCTCATGAAATAATTCTCATTATTTTCTTCCAAATGAGTGTAAATGAAATAAAACTCATCAGAAAAAGAGATGGAATTAAACCCAATGAAAGTGAAAATAAAGTTTACGATAAAAAGTCTATTATTTAAAAGCTTTTCGATTTTTTTCCTAAACTTTAAATTGAAGTAAAAAATTGAAACCAAATCTAATGAACAGCCAATGAATTGGAGAATAAAAAATGTCTATAATTTTATTATGAAAAAGTGATTTCACCACAAATGAAATTCTCATTATTGTTGAGTAGAACTGAATTTGAGAGTAACTGTGAAACTAATTCCCTCGAAATGTATTTTGAATTAAGTTTTTTTTGTCTAAATTGAAAGCTCTATCGAAAACTAATGTAACTCTGACTCTAAAGTGCTTTAAAAGGGATCGGAGAGACCGCCGGCTCTGACTCGACGACAATAAAATGATTAAATGCTTGCGAATAATGTTAGGGAGAGAGAGAGAGAGAGAGAGAGAGAGAGAGAG
>JAQFZL010001331.1:0-10756 GCA_034695685.1 Galumna lanceata | reverse complement strand
TTTTAATTAATACTATTTAATAAACATTTTTTTTTTGAAAAATAATTAGTTATAAATGTTTAATATTTTACAAAAACTCTTTAATTGAAATTTTGATTTAAAAAAAGTATACATTAATTATATTTGAATTTAAATCAACTTTTAGGCCAAAAGTGGAAATATTTTGAAACCATTGATTGAAATCTTATTTTTTGATAAGAGTTGAGAGAAGGGGTGAACTCAACACAGTATTTGTATAATATGGGTGACTGAGAAGAGTGGGCGCAGACTCTACAACATGATCTTGGACAATTGTTGCGGGAATGTGTGCAGCTCTCAATCTAAGTTCGTTAACCAATTCAGTTCTTCCAACTTCACGGGTATATCCCTTGACAGCGAGGGGTCCCTAAAATAAAGTTTTGTTTGTCTTTTATATTAATAGATTCGATAATAATTACAGTGACAACAGTTGCGGGTCCGGTGGCTAATACTTGAGGGGCTGAAACAACAGTCCTGTAGGCTGACAAGACATCATGGACTGGAGCGGCCAATACTGGAGCTGAAAGGGTTTTAGTTCCGACCACTTCCGATACAACGGGTGTCTCGACGACGGGTTCTTCCACTAATTTGGCAACGGCTGGAGTCTCGACAACTGTTTTGGTAACGGCTGGCGCTACGATTGGACTTTCCAATGTTGTGATGGCGGGCGCGGCATAACTGATAATAGGGGCCGCGAGACGGGCGACGCTATCGTGTCTGACCTATCATTCTATTGTTAATATATTTGTTTGAATCAATTGTTCTTTACTTCAGAAGTAAAGCTGTGTCCGCGGATGGGTTTGCCCGGAGTAACGATAGTTGTCGGCTCATTTACTACAGAAACTGATGGAATAGAGCCAACGCTTACTCTCTCAACAGCGACAGCCGATGGTCGGGCGACTGTGACGTGTTGGTGGGCTAAACCCGCGACAGACAAAACTGAAGGCGACAATAGATTGGCTGACAAATAAGGGACTCCCAAATTAGATGAAAGGTAAGCGGGAGCTCCAAAAGTGGCCACTGCTGGTGATGGAGGAATCAAATGTTGATCCAGACCTGCAGCACAGGCAGAGGCAATGATTGAGAGGAGTGTGATCTGAGAAGAGATAATTTTTGACTTTAAGTAGAATTGAAATGTTTTTAAAATACATACGATTTGAATCATTTTTATAATCTTTAAGTCTTTGAAACGATTGCTTCTAAACTAAAGTTATAATTTTTCAAACTTTTAGTCAAACTTTATATTCAGTAAAAAGTCCGCCTCTTTTCCACATTTGTTTTAAATTTTGATTTCATTGGTTGAACTCTTGTCATGTTTGGGAGGAATACCTAAATCCAAATACTATTTCTTTCGTTAAATAATTAATTATATTCGAAAAGAGACCCGAGAATTGTCTGAAAGATGCTATGAATCTCTTGTTGGGATTCAGTGATGGCATGATTTCCTTGGAGTTACAGAATTAGGTCAAGAGCACAGAACAAAGTATTGCTAACATCTTAAACTACTCCACCTAACTTTCACTAACTTTTACTAACTTTCACATACTTTGCTTCAGACATATTATTCAATATATTAATTTGGAATCGATTTTTAAAAGCAATTAATAAAAGATTCACAGCTTTTAAAATAAATTCTGTTTTAAGAAAAGTCGCCAAACATTTCGAATGCATTAAATATTTTAATATACTTTAAAATACTTTAAAAGCTTTTTTTTTGAAAATAATATCATTAATTCTATACTCGATATAAGTTTTCAATGTTTTAGTTGTTTGAGTGACGATAACATAATAGGAGATATATTTAAAGTCAGATAATATGACGCACACGTCTCACGTCCTCATCAATTGAAGTTTTCTCATTGAAAATTTCAGTTATAATAAATAGAAGATTAAGCCATCAATTATTAATTGGCAAAAGATGTCAATTCAATAAATGAATGACAAAGAGTGACATTGAGATATCTATTTGAAGCGATTCAATCGTTGCAATGTTGGGAATGTGAAGATTCCGCCCTCCCATCAAACTTACAATTGAAAGAATTGTTACATTTTATCATTTAAGGCAATCGACACCATTTGCTTGTTGAGATTCAAGACATAAATTCATGGGTTTTAATATAAAAGGAAAAAATACAATAAATTATATTTGATTTCAATAATATTTGACAGAATTTTCTGGATAATTAAGAAATGCTTTGAATTTTTCATAAAATTATGAATAAATTGGAAAAGCGATACATTTCGGTCAACCCTATAATGGTTTTCACTGATTGTTCCCATTATCTCAATTGTCAATCATTTTGAAATAACTCACAATTATTTGTGTAAAAAAAAATTAGAAAATTATTGATTAAATATTTAACCGAAAGAACGATAAGACTCTTTTAAATTCATTGAAATATTAAGGGCGACAGTCGTTATACCCAACAATGAATTCCAACTTATAATATATGGGTTAAAGAGTGACCACAAAGTCCAGGAAATGCCTCATATTTTGAATACAAAAGAATTATTTTATAATTCTTTTTTCAATCGACAGAAAGTTTGTTTTCTAATCATTGACCCTATATATCAAAATTTCAATAATTGATCTATCTACATTTCTTTGTTTGTCAAAAGATAAATAAATGCAATTTGTTAAGGAGTAGTTTAATGTTAGATAATCGCACCCTTTTAAGACTTGAAGAAATGTCAATTTTTAAATGAATGTTATATCATATGATTTGTAACTTAAATGTAGACAAAATGATAATTAATTTATTTTAGTCTTCAAGGGTTTTTGAAAGAAATCATTTGGAAATTCCTTTAAACCAATGAATTTAAAGAAGAACTTAAGATTTAATTGAGTACTCATTGAAATCTTTCGGAACTCCACCCAAAAGTTTGACTTATTTTAGACGATACACAGAAATGGGAATTATCTCAATGCCGAGGGGGCCGTCCATTCTATGATCTCTAAAAAAGAGTATATAAGCAAATGTCAGTAATTTAATGTCAAATTTTAATTCAAAGAATAACTGAAACATTTAAACACTTTAATCTAAAATGAAATTCATTGCAATTTTTTCTGCAGTTTTGAGTGTTTGCAGTGCAGGACTTCTTCACTCACCGATTGTGCACAGTTATGCACTTCCCTCAGTTGTGACACATTCTCGTCTTGCAATTCCAGCTTCTATTCCAACCACTGTGTCAGAAGTTATAACCAGGTGATTCTTTCTCTCACTCACTCATTGACTAATTTTGAATCATTTGGATTGAAAAATAGTGCCCGAACTGTACCGGAACATCGATTTACATCAAGCGAATGGGTTCAGCCGACTTCTAATGTCATTCCAGCGGTTGGTATCAAAGTTTTAATGTTTTAATGATTACAAGTTTTATGTTTAGGTCAAACAATATACTGTCAGATCTGATATTCCGGTAGCCCTCAGATCAGTCAGTTATGAACCTGCGATTGAATATAGCAGTGGTTTGGCATCAGTTCCATATGCCTACCCGGCATTGGCCGCTCCCGCCCTTGATGTCAGAACATTGTCGGCTCCACTCATTCAAACTATTCTTAAGCGATAAATAAATATCTGATGAATTGTTTAAATACTTTCAATAAATCAAATTTGTATTAAATTTTAGCGAAATTTTTTCTAAAAAGCATTTAATAAATATTAACTTAAACTTATAAGTTATAACTTTGACCTTTTTATATGAAAATTCATAAAAATATTTGCTTGGTATTATTTTAAAAGTCTAATTATGTAGGTTTTAATGTTAAAATTTTAACAACTTGTGATTTAGAGGAGTTGTTTTACAGGAATTATTAACTAATCTTAAATAGCAGTACAAAATTCATTTAAATTATTACCCTTTAATAATCTTGTATGTTTCATTATATTAACCCCTTTGATATAAAGTGATAAGTTGTATCATGATCAATTCTCCATGATATTATAAATGAAAAGTAGTGACAAATGAATATCAAAAATGTGAATAAGAGTCTGAAATATTACTATAAAATTCATATGTATTGAACCTAATGTTTTCAACATTAGTTATTGTTATAGACTTTACTTATATTACTTTACTTTACTTTACTTACTTCAATTTACTTATACCTATAAACGATTTATAAAAGCAACACCTCTAAACTATGACTAATCAAGTGAAATTAACTACTAAAAATTAACTTGTTCATTAGCTCAGAAAACTATAGCTTGCTCATAGTTGTGGAACGGTATTTTGATAACCACTTTACTCCTTAAGTAAAGCATATGTTAAACAACACTTCATTCAAATAATGGTAACATAAGCTGTTTTAATGTAATTATTTATTATGTAAAATGAGTGTTACGGTAGTGATAATCTTGAACATTGCTAGATACTCTTTTCAAAATGAAAATAAATTAAAGTTATTTACCCTAAATTAAATTCACTTATCACTGGAATAATACTCAAAAAAATTGATTCAAACAATAGACCAATGTCATTTCAAATAATGTAATACATTATAATTAGAGTTTATTTTTATAGCATTAAACAATGTGTGAGCAAAACAATCCCTATTTACGAAATGATAAAATTTTGTTTTTTTGATTCATTATAATTTTAGTTATTTTATAAAAATTTAACATCAGGGATGGCAAAAGACCTCGATGTCAGAGGGGGATTTTGCCCATTTTATCGTCTCAGAAGGGGGGTATTTTGGGGTCCTTTTGCCATCTCTGATAATATTGTAAAAATGCTTCAACAAAGAATTCAGAGCCTTTAGTGAAACATCAAAAAATAATTTTATTAAAATTGAATTTTTGTTCTCAAGAGTGGTTTTAATCTAATAATATAATTTGATTTATAAACATTAAATTATATCGCACTCGAATAACAACTATTTTCTTTTTTTAGACAAAATGATATTTAACTTATGAATGAAATCAATTTTATTTATACTTTCATTTAAAACATTTTTGAAAAACATTTTGATTTACTTTTTATATTTGAAATCACGTCTCTCTCAGCTAACGATGTCAAACAAAAAGAAAGTTTCTAAGGATGTTTTGCTTGAAATTAGTAATTTGTTTAATTAAAAAATATTTACTTATTTATTAACTTGATTAAAGTGTTACTTATTTAATATCATTGATCTTATATGTTTGCCCCCTATAACTAATATTTCTTCAATGGACTCCTCGTACTAAGTTTTTATATCATAGACAGTCCATAGAGAAACTTTCGGTAAATTTTTCACTTCATTTCGAAATTTTTTCATTTTATTCAACCCTATTCTCAACAAAAGAGAAACTCTAGCGTTAGATCTAATGCTGGAAATAATTGCAAAAATAGATTTCATTTTCGCGAGAAAAGTCATGAAAATTGATATTATATTGGATTGCTTTCAAATGAAAGTAGTAGTCATCTTAGCAGTCATCAGGGACAGAATACATCAAATATAAAAAGCATTTTCTCTTTCTATTTAAATGAAAAATAAATATTCTTTCAAATTTATTCTTGTGATATAAAAAGTAAAACTTCAGAGAATGTCCTAAATCAATGTTTCATTCATTTACTGTCTATTATTTAAGCTAGATTGAATTAGATTGAAGCAATAATATATTATTTGATAAAATAGCAAAAATAAAATAATTCTTAATGTCTTCAAAAAGATTATTATGAATAAAAAGATGATTATTATGAATTCTATCACTTTATTTGATTTTTATTTTTTTTTGTTTTACTTTATTGATCGCCATTTAATCAATATTTAAGGCAATGAAAACTGATATTTAATAAACAAGGACTAAATAATTAAGTATAAGAATTGTCGAAATTTTTTTGCAAAAATAGCTTGATCATTTATTAAGAAGATTTTAATAAATTAGTTATAATTTACAGTTTTTTCATTTGAAATTCCCGTTATTATCATTTTGGTTCCCCTCTCACCAAATGTTATTCCTCTGTTATACTCATTGCAAACTATCGCCAATAATAAGTCTATGTTTACATACTGTTCAGAGCAATAACTTTAATAAATATGAATTGTATGTCAATTAATGTCTTCAATTAAAGAACTAATGATAGGATAAGTCTTAATTTAAGAGATGTGATAATTAAAAGAATAGATTCAGTGGTATTATTGGTGTAAATGTGGCCAAAGTTTTAGTCAATGAAAGAAAATTTGTTTATGAGAAAAGACAAAAAAGGAGAATCATTTGGTGAAACGGGAATTTCAACTGAAAAAAAACTGTAAGTTATGATGGGTTTATTATGGAATCTATAATATAGATCATATTAAACAGGTTCAGCAAAAAAAAGAAAGATTATTTTATACTACAGATAAACCTTTAGTACGTCAACCATCTTAATAGAGGTTATTGAAACCCCTCCAGAACTTCAATTGATTTCTAGAAATCATTGATCATATGATTTCTGTCCCTTTATTATGAAAACCCCTCTATAACGTCAACTTTATCTTCAATCTCGAGCGGTTGACGTACTAGAGGTTTATCTGTATCTATTTGAGAAAAATATATTATTCTTAGTGGGGACGGTGGCTCAGTGGTTAGTGTGCTTAGCAACTGACTTTGAGCATCTGGGTTCGAATCCCTCCGGGGACAAGAATTTGGTGTCACTGTGCGATGGACTGGTCATCTGTCATAACTAGAGTAATGCATTGTAGTCCCTTAAAAATCTCTGATAGGCTCTATAGAAGTCCTTAAAAACCATACAAATAGTCCTTTAAATAGTCTTTTATTTTTATACTAATTTTCATTCATTTTTGAATTACAATAAATGATTACATATTTTTCGAGATTTTCTTCTTTAAATCTCATTCTTTTATCACTTAAAATAAATTTATAGTCAGAAAAACTTCTCTCGAGTGCACAAGTAGTGATCGGACACATCTTAAAACATGATATTTCTTGAGCCGTCAAATTGATATTAATTTCAATAGAATTGTCTCCTTTAATAATTTGATTTATTTTGCGAATTCGGGAAAAACCAATGTTTTTATCCAAAATTGAGTGCATTTTGACAATTGTTGGGTTACCAGAAGTGAGCGATTGAGACAACTGGTCATAAACGATGTCAACAATTGAAATGCTTTCGTTTAATGAAAGTGAATCGCTTTCGAGTGATTTTATAGCAGATTTTAAACAACTGAAATGACTTTCAATGAATGCGATATCATTTCGCAATTTGTTGTTTTTAATTAATTTTTGAGTTTCTTTAATATAAATTGAATCTTCTGACAAAAATGCATTGACAACAGTCCCAAACTGACCCAAAAATTTTGACATATAAGTGATTCCGTTTAATCAAGATCCCCATCGGGTCCTTATCGGTTCTGGAGGTGAAGGAATCTCTGGAAACGCTTTCTTGAAAGCTTAGACTTTTCGGTGCCTTCAAAAATACTTTTTTAGAAATACTGATGAAACGATTGACCAAATTATACTCAATCATTAAATGTTCACAAATATTATGGAGAGGGTGAGCCAAACAAGTAATATGAGTCAACTTAGGAAGTTTTTTTAAGAATATTTCCCGTTTTCTTCATATATGGGGCGGCATCAGTCGAAAACACCAAAACTTCATCAAATTTTATACCATTCGGCCATATTTTAATCAAAGAATTAGTGAAACATTGAGTGACTGAAACATTATCTGCTTTTGAAACACAACTCATATCCACTAAAAACTTTTTGCATTCATTCGAATTATTATTAAATGATCCGATTATTGTATGAAAGACTTTCCGATGATATACATCTGAGGTTTCATCGATTTGGACCCAAATATATTCATTTTCCAAACAATTTCTGATGTTTTTAAATAATATCTTCATATAATGAGTTGATATGTGTTCTCCAAAGTGTGCTTGGATCAGGTATTTTGTAATTGATATACTTTTTGAAGAAATGATTAGCATTTGGGTTCAACAGTTTATTGAATGGTATATTCAATGAGACCAAAAATTGACACAAATCTTTATTGAAAACATTTTGATTATCTGAAAATTGGTCAACAATTGAAATTTGGCGACTTTTATACTTCTCCAGGTTTGAAATGTGTAGACCAGTTGTTAAATGTTGTTTAAAATGTGATATTTTATCACAAGAAACAGGAGTCAGACAGCACTGACAGAAAAGCAGACTTTTTGAAGTCTTGGGATCCGTTTGGACTGTGAAAATACCATTGGATTCAGTACTATATCTTCTAAGTTTAGTAATCAATGGTTCAGCTGTTTTCGGCATTTTAATTGTTTACTAATTAAAGACTATTTTTAAAATGAATTTCAAAAACAAAATAATTAAAATAAACACTTTTTTCTAATATTTCAATCAATTTGCGACAAAACCTCTCAAATAGTCTATTATTGAACAAATAGTCTTTAACCTATCAAATAGTCATTTATAGTCCCCTAAAAACTTCGGGAAAATGATCCTCAGTATGTGTTTTGGATTAATTATTAACTTGCAACTTAATCCTATGTACCCATACAAAAGTCCCTAAAGTCCGTATGCAATACTCTATTCATTACAAATATATGTCGATAAATTAATCATGGTCTTTTAATCAAATTATTAAAAACTCTTAAATTAAGAGTCTTAATCAAGGACTTCAATTAAGAGTCCTTGAATGTATTAAGCTTTCAAAAGAACTTGCTTTTTTTTACCAGAGATGGCCAGTAGGGAGGGATTCCGGAATACCCCCTTAGATCCGAAAATTCTCAGAATACCCTCCTGGTTAAATCGCGCTCAAAGGGGTCCCTACCTCCAGCCGGCGCTAAGATCTGACTCGGATTTCTACTTTTTACCGAAATTTTCACTTTTTACAAAATTAAACTACTTTTAATTAATTATTTAATCATTTAAAGTATGCATTAAATTTTAAAGGTTTAAAAGACTCTTTTTTGAATAAATTAAACAAATTTACAAAAAGTAAATAATGTAAATCTGGAAGAATTTTGCTAAAAACGTTAATCAAATAGTGATGAAACAACATATTTATTCTCTATTGAAAGAATATTTATTCTTTTGGTTAATAATGTATTATAATTTTTGATTATTTGTTAAACTGATTCAAAAATGATATTTCTTAATTTATATAAACCCGTAAATGTAGTGGTCATAGCTTTTGCCCTCAAACCTTGTTTTTAATCAAAACTAGTCTAAACAACGATTCAACCAAAATCATCGAAAAAACGGTGTAAAAGGCATTTTTTAATCTAGTTTTGAGCCTTTTTTCAAAACACCCTCCCTAATAAACCCTTGAAGATTTTGACCAAAAATCCGGAACTATATCCCCTTTCCCTGAGGCCTCGACTTTTGGCAATCTCTGGTTTTTACTGTAAATTTTTACTGTCATATTTAGAAAGAGAAAGTAAAATATAAATAATTTGGGGTTAACTTATAAAGACGTTAGTCATTGAAGCAATTTTCAAAATATTGATAAATATATTTCAGAAATTGTTCAGGGTTAGTTTTTTATTATAAAAATTTAATATATTGAAAAAATAGGTTAAATGAAAGTCATCAAGGGTATCTGTCAACAAGCAAGTTTGGGGCAGCAAAAAGTACTGGAAAGTTACCAAAAAAAGTTCACTCAAAATGAATGCTCAAATATTATAACCAAATTCAATTTAAAGTTCTATCCTTTAAAAATTTATAATGTTAAATATTTTATCCCTATACGCTATATCGCGTTCACTTCTTTATAATATTTGAAAGACTGACTTCGAATGAATATAATTTACGTGAAAATATACGAAAATATTTCAAATTTCAATTAAATCGGAATAAATTTTAATTTTCAACATTATTTGAATTTATTTTTTACTTGCTTACATATTCAAACGAGATTTATAAAAAAAAGCACAACTAAATTGGATGGTATAGAAGTGAGTTCTCTGATATTAAAAATGGCGAATATCATTTTATTAAGCTTGTTAAATTGAAAAGAAAACAAAAAATTCCAACGACCACTTTTCACTAAAATATCGGGTCTCGAAATTTATAGTAAAATGAAATTATATGAATAATTTGTGATTTCTATTCATTTAAATAAACTGAATAAAATGACATTGGTTACTTTTTTAATATCAGAGGACACAACTCCATACTTTCCAAATAAGTAATAAACACTAAAACACACGAAAAATCCCACTTCTCAACTATTAGTTATAAACAAGTTAATTAAATAGTGTTCAGCACGGTCCTCAAAAATATTCCAAGATTGAAGCTTTAAGATTAAAAATGGAACATGCAAAAATAATCAATAAGTTATGTCTGAAAAATAATATTGAATATAATATTTGTTTACAAATTTTAGATAATTTCTTCAAATGTTTAAAATGGTGACATTTTTTTGTACACATTTATAAATATTTGTAGATAAATTAATCAGGGTTATTTTTCATATGTATTGATAGTTACTAATAACAGGAATGGCAAAGAAGGGGGTATACCAAAATACCCCCTTAGGCGAGAAAATCGGAAAAATACCCCACTTAGACGCGCTAGACCTCCCCTAATGGCTGATTCATTAAAAATTTTTACGTTTTTATTACTAAGAATTTTGAAGCAAAACTTGGAATATTTCTGAGGACTGTAGTGCTCAGTCTGTGAAAACCCTTTACTCATTCAGTAATAAAATGTGTAGTGTAGTTACAAATACTGAGAAGTAAATTCTCCTTTTCGAACCAACCCGATTTTGATGATCTTGGTCTCTTTCAAAAGCTTATTAAATATAG
>JAQFZL010001330.1:0-10758 GCA_034695685.1 Galumna lanceata | reverse complement strand
ATTCTTCTGAGTCAATCAATGCTTACATTTGACATCATTGATAACTTTTGGTCAGCAAATTACTTTATTATATAGATAAGATCATCGCTTCTCAAAGTGCCATTTCTCAAGTTCAAATGGAAGGTAAAGTGTGAGAGAATTTTGAGCAAAGTCAATGTTTTCTAAAAATTTGGTTTATATTGTATGATATTTTGAACTTAACTAGGTAGTTTTCATGAACTTTACATAAATTATGAATGAAAAATTGGGCGCGATATATAAACTTGAGAATCCATGGACTATACTATTCAATGTATTATTAATCATAGCTTCTCAGGTTTATATATCGCGCTCAATTTTTCATTTATAATTTATGTTAAGTTCATGAAAACTACCTAGTTAAGTTTAAAATATCATACAATATAAACCAAATTTTCAGAAAACATTGACTTTACTCAAAGTTCTCTCACACTTTGCGTTTCATATGAACTTGAGAAATGGCACATAATGGCCCTTTGAGAAACTATGTTATTAATGAACTGACATGACAAAAGGTTTCGATTCTAGGGTTTTCATTTCTATTGTTTGAGCGCTCATTCTAGGGGGGGGGTAAAAGGTTATACCCACCTATTTGCCATGTCAGCTAATGAACAAGTTAATTTTCATATACTATTTTTTCCTGATTATTCATAAGTTGAGGAACGTTATTATTTTCTCACCTTAATCAACCTTAATCAATGTTTTCTCATTTGTGAAATACAAGAAAAAAGTGTTCAAATTATTAAATTTGAATTTAAAAATTTTCCTCAAATATATCTTCATTTGATGGAACTTTTATTCTAAATTATGTTTTTGGAATAAGTTTACAAAAAAAACTTTAACCTTGAATTCGTCATTTAATTCTTTAATATACATAATATTTAAATAAAAATGAAAATGTTGTGAATCACAACTTATGATTAAAATAATTATTTGAGTTTTGCAAGAATATCAATATAATTAATAATAATTTCTTAAGTTTTCTGTCTTTTTTCCCACAAACTATTATAGCTCACAATTTAAGATAACGGGCTATAAAATGATACTTTCAAAACAATTTACATTTGATTTTAAATATAAAAAATTAATTTGAATTTTTCAAAAACTTTTTTCTAATAATTTCTTATTGAAATACAAAATGTGCAAAATTATGAATAATTTTTAAAATGTAAATTAAACATCTCTTCTATGAAAATCATAAAATTCCATAAGTCGACCCCAAATTATGAAAAGTTAGACTTTCATATTTTTTTGAAAAAAAAATTGAGAAAATAAGTGCTATTTTTAAGTTATTCAATGAATATAAGGTTTAAATGGCTTTTGAAGGTATTTTTCAATTATAAAAATAACTAAAAATAGGAAATTGATTTAAAATTGAAAAATTTTACTTTTAATCAATAAAATAATGTTTTCGGTTTAAAATTAAAACTATTATTCATTAAACTAAACCAAAAATATCGAAAAACAATTTTTAAATTTGTTTTATCAATTTTTAGGCAACTTTTACCAAATTTTGACCCATTCCTCCATAAACGGAAAAGTCGGGCTCAAAATTGAGGTTCGTACTCGTGTGAGTCACTGACTTATTTGGTTTTAAGAATTAGGTAAAATTATAAAGATTGCCAATTTATAGAATGTAAATTTATATAGAGCTCATTGTATTAGAAATGTAATAATAGGTTTCGCCCAAATAATAAATTCATTGTAAATGTGTTGACCACTCACTTCAAGTTTGTTAGAATTGAAATAGTTTTTAAACACTCGATATTTATAACTCAAAAGCTATTGTTTCTATTGTCTGTAATTTAGATATAATCGAATGAATTGAAAAAAATATAAAATTATTTGTAACTATTCTTTTATTTAATAAAATTTTTTTAAATATATTTTACCCCAAATTTTAAATTAAAACATAATTTTTTACTCAACTCTTCTAATAATCTAAAAAGTGTGTTAATAATTCCCACGTAATAGAAAAGATAAATAATTAAATATAGAGAAAGTTTTGTTAAAGTTTGAAATCAGTAAAAATCAGTGCATTAGTGCAGTCATTCATTTAATTTGTTTAATTTTTTAGATAATTTTGAATTTTACTGAATATGTTTATTCTAACAAACATTTAATGATTGAATGGACGCTAATTATATCTCTTTCATATTTTCACAATAAAGTGTCGGAATAACTAAAAATTGGTTTTCATTTCTAAAAATTTTAAATATTGAAAATCAAAATTTTTATTCAATGAAAATATTTAATAAATATTTTTGGCCAGGGTTCACTTTACCCCCCAAAGCCAAAGTCACGATATACCTATATTTTTATGATCTATACAACAAATGAAAAATATCCTTGTGACTGAAATTAGTCCCCGCCCACTTTTTTTTAACACCCACCCCCAAATTTTTTTCGACGTAATTTATTCATATTGTATATGGATTTCATGTAGAATTCAACGTGGATTCTGAATATGTTAATAAAAATTTGAAATCATTCACCCTTTTTGAAATATTCTACTTTGAATTACTTTAAACGTTATTAATTTTTTACCTTTCTCACTAAAATTTTATTTTGATTTTATATCAATGGAGAACTCGATTATTAACTCGAAATGATAAAGACAACATGATATACATAATCAATTCTATTTTACGTTTAACTTCATTAAAACACTAAAATATTCTATTAAATGAAAATATATTGACCAAGGGCAACCGCCAAAAAAAATAAAAATTTTATAAAACGTGGAAAAATCAATGAATAATTAGCAAGATATAGAGCCAAAGGGGGAATAAGTAAGGGTACCTCTCATTGGAGCCAAAAATTTGTTGTATGAAAATTCAATTAAAATCAAACCCTTGACCCTAATTTTAATATTTTTTTATCTTGGACCTCGAACAGATTTTTCCCGAATTCTATTAGCCTTAATTAAGATTAACTTTTTTAAATAAAAATTTTATATACTCTAAAATTAATCAATTTCCAAGCTGCAATTTCAAGTTAAAACCTTGATTTGAGTTTAAATTTCTGTGATGGGCAAGGTGCGCCTTAGGCCAGGGGGTACCTTTTTTCGTACCCATCTTTACCTAAAGGAAACCTTGGCAATTATGGTCATATTCAGCTTAATTTTACAGCTTTTAGGCTGATATTTAGGCTTATAAACACATCTCAGAAACTTCATGCGTTTCTTCATGCGAGCTTTAATGAGCTTGTTACTAATAAAAACGTTCAACTTTAAAATGACTTTCTTTTCACTTTATTACTAATTCTTGATTATGTGAAAAATAACCCTGATTAATTTTTGAACATATATTTATGAATTACTCAAAAATCTATTTCAATGACTAACGTTTTTACAAAAATTACCCAAAATAAGTAAACAATTGAAAAGTTATGATTGAATTTAAGAAACTCTTCAAACAAAAACATTAGTTATAATTCAAACTTTAACGTTCTTTTCAATGCTTAACACATGAAGAAACTGAGTTTTCTGCTTATAAGCTGTAATTTTTTTGAAAAATAATAAAATAAATTCTTAAAATTTTTAATTTAATTTTAGTTTTTTCAGCAAAAAATAAGCAAATGATTAAATAAGCTTAAATTTAATTGAAAATTTGATAAAATAACTAAATATATGCCTTAACATACAAAAACATTTATGAATAAAATATGAAAACTCATTCTTAGGCTTTCAAAATACCCAAATTACAGATTATAACCTGAGTCGACAGAAAATATACGTGTCAAGCTTTTTTGTCAGGGTTATTTAGAGATTTTTGACTAATTCATAATAAAATGTGTAATGAGTCCAATTAATTTTGACGTATTTATCTTTCACATATTAATAATATTTTCACTTTTATTTTCTGTCGACTATGATTATAAGTTATGAGAATAGTCCTCAAAAATATTACAAAAATATTCAAAGCTTTTGCTTTAAAATGATTACTAATTAGTAATAAAAACGTAAAAATTTTAAATGACTCTTCGAGTATATTATTACTAATAATTTATTAGTAATAATTAATACATATGAAAAATAACCCTTATTAGTTTATCGATATATATTCATGAATGTGTAAGTAAAATGTCACCATTTAAAACGTTTGCGAAAGTTACTCAAAATTTGTAAATTATTATATTAACCTTATTTTTCATACATAACTTATTGTAAATTTTGCACGTTCCATTTTTATTCTTAAAGTTTTTAATCTTGGAATATTTTTGAGGACCGTGGTTATGAGCTGAGATGGTTAAAGGTTTTACTCCTCAGGGAATATTTTACCTATTTTTCGTCTCAGAGATATTTTGAAAAAATACTCCAATTTTCATTTTTTCTTCTCAATTATTGATGTTATTTTGGACTTTTTCTGTCTTATGGGGTATTGAAGAATCTCAGCTTATGAGCGATTTTTTAAAATTCGTTAAAACTATTGTTAAAACAATTCTTCTTCAAAATAATTATTTAAAATTCTATTCTTTAAGTCGAAAGTATTTTCATTTAATTGTCTTATGATTTATAAATTATTTTTTCCACATTTTGTTTGAATCTATTTTTAACCTTTCATTATAATCAAGCACTATTATTGAAAATTCATATCCTAAATTCTTAATAAACAGGGTTAATTTTTCAACATAAAGTAGATGGCATATCTAAGTTATACTCTCTGAATAAGTAAAACTCATTAATCAATTAACCTAGATTATCTTCTTTCGTAATTTTATTTTTCAAATATTGGTTTAAAATATTATCAAGAAAAATAATGTAAAATTATCAGATTTTTGGCTAATTTTATTTTATTTTAAAAGATATTTAAAAAATATTCTCATATTTCGATTGATCATGCTTGATCCATAAATAAAGAACAATACTTTTTGTCTATTGAAATCAATATCACTGGCACCTAGGATTTTTTATTTATTCAGATAGAGAAACATCAAGATAAGTTTCTCGCTTGTCAATCTTGATCAGACTCATAATAGTCGTTAAATGGCTCTAAACTGAAATTTTTTGCATGATTTTGACAATTTATACATTAATTCTTACTAAATCAAGCATGTTGATAACGAAGGTGAAATTATTTTTTAAAAATTCCAAATAAAAAAGTTTTTGAAAATTTTCATCAATCACATTATTATTTGATAAGATATCAAAAAATATCATATTAGCAATTACCATGCTTGATTTAGTAGGAATCAATTTATATACTGTTAAAATCATACGAAAAAAAGTTTCAATTTGGAGACCTCTAACAGCTTTATTATAAGTCTGACCAAAAACTTGCTTATCTTAGAATGTGCTCTCTATTAGAACATAGAAAAAATCTCAGGTGTTAGTGGTATTGATTTACATAAATGAAAGGTATAATAGATGTATTATTCTTTTAAAGTTTTGTTCATTAACACATACTTTATGAAAAACTGTTTTATTATGCAACAAATTTTGAAAAGATTACACAAAATTAATCAATTTTGCTACTTGGACTATTTCAATAAGATTTATACTATAAATTAATAGTCCCTCGAAAGCGTCAAATATAAAAATTAAAAAAAAATGGACATATAAATATCAATTCTTACTAAATCAACCATGTTGATTACAAGTAATATATTATTTCACGAAACTTATTAAATTAAAAAAAAAAATTAACTGAAAATTTTATATTCTCTTATGATTTTCTTTCTTGGTTACTTTTTTAATCGATGAGAATCGAATTAAAATATTGATATATTGGTAGTCAACATGTTTGAGTTGGTGGCAATCAATTAATATATATGTCTTTCATAATATATTTGAAAGTTCACAATTTGGAGCCCAAGTAAAAGCCCGGTGAGTATCTGTCATAACACTATGGTTTTTTTCACTGAATGAGTCAGAAATTCTGACTCAGAATTTATAGCTTGAGTGCCCACACTTAACCAAATGGGCCATACTTTGTCGATAATAGTGGGATTCGGTTTATACCCCCTTTTGAATATCCATATGAAATGGCAAAACTAAAAATAAAATAAAAATTTAATAAATGTTTTAATTTTGCAAAATATCAATAAACAAGTAAATTTGTTTTTAAAAAAATATTAAAATGTGTTTATTTCCAATTATTTTTTCTTTGAAAAAGTACTGCTTTACTTAATTTTGAATAACGAACAGCTCATCATATTTACTAATTAAGTAATACTTTAGATATTAAAAATTTAGTGATTTGAATAGTTTTTGAGAGAAAGGTTTCATTACATAAGAGTTTTGTGACAAAAGCGCTCCCAAACCATCTTATATCCCGATTCTTGTATCCAATACTTACAACTTTTGAAGCTCTTTCAACACTCATAACAAAGGATAACAAATTATAGAAAATATTCATAAAGTGAAACAAAGTCGGGACCGGGAATTAGCTTACATTTTGAAAAAATTTCAAAATTAAAAATAAATTAATTGAAAAACTTTAAAACAATACTTTGTTATAAGAAATCAGTTTATTTGGCTTTAAATTGAATTCGATTTTTTGTAATTTCAGTTAAATCGCAAAAATTTTAGTTTTGTCTCTCTTTTGATCATTAATTTGATTAAATCTTCTAACGTTTAATATTTATAACATGGTTAAAGATCTTGTTAATTTTACATTGTATAGTGGTTTTCATATCGAAGAAATCTCTTCATCATTTGATCACAAATTATGATTCATTTAATATAAGACATTAACCAAATTAAATATATAAGAAATTATTTGAAATATATATAATTTGTCGGTTAATTAATTTGTTTGCTTTTGATTTTTTTATTATAAAAGACGGCTCAACCGAATTCGGTAAACGGTGTTAATGAAAGCCTCCTAAATTTTTCACTACATTTACGAAGTAATAACTCTCCAAATCTATTTTTCTTATTTAGTACTTAAATAGTATTTTAAATACTAGAAAAGATCTAGTTGCTCACATAGTTGGTCAAATGATCCACATTTCTAGAGCCCCAAAATTAGATATTTTTGGTCAAATTAAAAACAATATCGATGTGACTCTCATTAACACCGTTTATCGAATTGGATTCGGTTGAACCGTTTTTTTTAATAATAAAAAACATCAAAAGCAAACAAATTAATTGGCCGACTAATTAAGTAAACATGTAAAGTGGGAAAATTAATACCATTCCTAAACTTCTGAGTAATCAAGCAAAAAAGCATTTTTTATAGATAAATAACACAGAAAACTATAACTTCCTTACTAATAATCAATTTATACCTACATTTGTACATGTTCATTTAATTTTGTTTTCAAAATAGTTTTGTTGATTAAGAAATTTCACTCACGAAATGGCACTTGTTAATTTTAAAATTAAATTAAAAATCAGTAGGTATCAAAAATTATAAAATTCTAGAAATGTCTCAATAGTTTTATAAAAATAATATTTTGATTATATCTTATAACTTATAAGTTATAAGTTATAAATAATATAATTTAATCAAAATTCAAATCTTTTTAGAGACAAGTTTTCCAAAGTCAGTGTTTTTTGAAACAATGCATTGAAAAACGTTGAATGCTTTTCAATGCATAACTGTATTACTTAAAAATATTTTAAAACACTTAAGCATTAGGTTAATGCTTGAGAATTCATTTAACAAGTATAAAGGTAATAAACTTTCACTAATAACTTATAACAAATAAGTTATAACTTTTAACCAGAAACTTCCTTTTTAATATGTGAAAAATGATCATGATTAATTTTTGACACAAATTTTTGAATATTGAAATGTTTCAATGAATAACGTTTTCAAAAAATTATCGTTTTATTATAAATTTCTAAAAAAATGAAAAAGGGTTATTTAAAAGTACAATTCAAATGTATTTGTCACAAAGCAAGTAAAATTAGACTCTAATTCAAATCCCTATACTAAACCTGAAGATTCTGATTATAAGTTATAATTTATAACTTAAACTAGTCGTTTTTATATCTTGCTTAAATTTCGATGACTAATGGGGAGAAACTAGATAGTTACAAACAAGAATATCCTACAAACTTATTAACTATATTTTATTACTTTACAAACATTAATGATATAATTTAGTCAATACATATCAAAAGCATAGATAATTAACCATGATACAACTTATTGGAAAGGATTAATATTTAGTTTTAAAAATTATTAAAGAGTATAGTTTTTCAATGAACTTGATAATGTTATTGCATTTGATGGTAAAGTGATTGATGGTATGTCCCCGAGATTTAGGATGAAGACTATTTTCCTGAAGTTTTATAAAAACTATTTTCAACTATTTTAGTTTTAAGTAAATTTGTTAACTATTTAGCAAACTTTAAGCTTTTTATTCGAAATTTTTAACTATTTTATACAAAAAAAGCCTAATCTCTGTAAAGTTAATATAAGATGAGAAATGTAACGAATTTCAAAATAATATGAAGAAATGAAGTACAGTTAAGCCTCTAGTACGTCATCCCCCTATTATGGAAACCCTTCTATAACTTCAACTGATTTCTAGGACCCGATACACATTTTATATGATTTTTGTAAATCGTGAAAAACAAAACCATTCCTCAACTGTTAATCATTTGAGAGATAGAAAATCAATGACTAAATTATATCAAAACAGATAAGAAATTCAACTAAAATTTTAAACACAAAAGTAAAGTTAATAAAAGTTTTTAATTTAGAATTGAAATATTGGCAAAATACTCCTCTAGAATCAGAGCTTGAACATTAGAAATGAGCATGGTTTTCCAAAATTTTCCTCCTTAAATTAAGATGAAAAAACGATTAAATACCCCCTCTAGAATCGAGACTCTTTGCCATCTTTGGTTTTAATTCTCATTCCCAAAGTTTTCTATCCTAACAAGTATTAAGTTATAACTTAGAATTACAGTCCACAAAAACTTTAAGAAAAGTTTAAGAAAAATTAGCTTAACTTGCTTGCTTATAATAACGCGTAGCTTTTTATTTAACCCTATGTTCATGAAATGAATGATTAATTTTATCATGAATAATTTTTACATAAATATATGTCAATAAATTAATCAGGGTTTTTAAATATTTTATAGTATTATGTGAGAAGGTCATATAAAAATGACACGTTATTGTTATCAAGCAAGTTTAGTTATTCTTTCTTAAACTTTTCTTAAAGTTTCTGTGGATTGTTCTTAGAAGTTGCGTTTTGGTGCAGTGAAAATATATTCTCTCAAATTGCATTATCAAGCTCATATAAAAATCAAACCCTTCAATAATTTATTACACTAAATATTTCATCATTTCATTATACGTTGTATATCGTTTATCATGTTCAATTCTCTATACTAAATGAAGGGCTACGAGCAAAGTCTATATAAAACGTGAAAAAGTGTGAATTAAATGTGAAAATATTGATTCATAAAAAGTTTAAATTCTTGCTATTATTTATGAACATTTATCTTCTTTGCTTTCATACTCAACCGCGATATATAAAAACGCAACTTCTAAGTATTTAGTACTAAGTTATTATAACCATAGGGTTAATAGAACTATAAAAGTATAAATATGTTTAAAACTATTCATAAATATTTGTTGATCAATTAATCAAGGTTTAATTTTCATATGATAATGAATTACTTATAACATACAGAGGCATACAGAGAGTCTTCTAAAAGTGACACATTATTGTAACCAAGAAAGTTTGAGCCTCTATTTATACTTATTTAATAATTTTAAAGGTTTGTTGATAACCCATTGTCAACGAAAGGTTAGTTAAAAGCAGGCATGGCCAACAGGGGGGGGGGTATTCCGGAATACCCCACTGAGACTCGAAAATCGTCAAAATACCCCCCAGGCCTAGGGCCTAAACGGGAAAAAGAACAAAAGAAATGGGGGTGGTTTTCAAAATACCCCCCCTGAGACCGAAAATAGCCAAAAATACCCCCCCTGAGACCTCGACCTTTGGCCATCCCTGGTTAAAAGGTTTATGATAACGTTATTTAACTTAAATGATCATTTGTACTTTAGATTGAGAATTTATTATAATGTGATAAATAAACCTTGATTAATTTTTTGACATATTTATGAATAATTTCCAACATAAAAATATGTCAATAAATTAATCAGGGTTTTTTTCATAAAACAATTTTTTAATATAATGGAAAAGAGTCATTCAAAAGTATAACATACTTATTAACCAATAAGTTTTGTAAAGCTTTCATACAATTTCACAAAAAAAATTAAAACCCTAATTGTGACTTATAAGAGATGGCCAATAGATGTGGGTTTTCCGGAATAGACAAGATATTTTTCAACATACCCCTCCCTTGCCTATTGGCCTTAAAGGACCCCCACCTCGAGTCTGCGCGAGGTGGCGGCTCAAATAAAACCTTTCTTGAAAAACCTTTCTTGAAAAAAATTGCAATAAATGTTTACAAATAATTAAATAAAAGTACAGTTTAACCTCCACCACAAAAACTGGTCCAGACCGAAGAAAATGTTGACGTTATAGAGGGTTTCAATAATAAAGGAAATCATATGAAAATTTTGTTGATATAAATTGAAGTTTATATGAAAATTAAGACATTTTTCAGTAAAATTGTAAATAATTTTAGTTTTTAAATGATTTATATTTTATGGAAATATTCAGTAATTAATTTTTAGAACATACTCTTAACTCTAGGGTATGAAAAAGGTCTGAAAAACCCTAAGGTTTAGGGAAGGGTCGGGTTGTATAAATTTCAGCAATGGTCGGTCAAGGGTCTGGTTTTCCCAAAAAGTGGACTCTTTC
>JAQFZL010001329.1:0-10767 GCA_034695685.1 Galumna lanceata | reverse complement strand
ATAAATTTTCTGAAGAAGTTGTAGGTAAAATAAAACTTAAATTAATGTTTTTACATTATACATTAATTTTTATATGAAATTCTCTTATAGAATTATCATAATTCAACCAAAATACCTCTTCCCTAAGTCAGCTCTTGATGAATAACCTCAATTTTGATAAAAAAATATAAACTTTCGATAAATTTTCACAAGTGAAAATCAAAAATAAGCTAAGATGAAGAATAAATGATGATACGAAATATACATAAAATTAAACTTCTCGAAGCTTACTCAATGTTCAACAATTTTTATATGATTAAACAAAATTATATTAATTTTTATTACTAAAAATAAACAAAAAAAAAAACACCCCCCATGATTGTTGATCTACTTCGAACTGATGAGATAAAACAATATCAAAAGATTATTCAAGTTCACAGATCCTTAATTTCGAAATATATAGTGAAATGTGTAATAAGTGTATTGAAAACAAAATCAATAAATAACTGAAAATTTTAAAAATTTGTTCAATTAACTATTCACTTGATTATTTCTAGATTTTCTCAATGAAATCTACTTGAATCCGGAATATTGAATTGGCAACAATCCTGAAAATATGATTCTTGCAACAAAAGATATGATCTTGGCAAAACATTAATTTTCAAATGTTAATATCTTCTTTATATTTCCATTTATAAAAACACCAACATTCTTTTTGATAACTCGATAGGGAAATATCACATCCTTTTTGAATCAAGGAAATTTATAGAAAAATACTTTCTAATGTATATAAAATCTTGGTTCTTTTTTTTCAACAAAAAACCTGTTCATTGAAAATTTGAAATTTCATTTATTAAAGTGTGAGTGATATACAAAAGGGAAAAGAGCAGATAAAATTGTATAAATGTTTTAATACTGATTAATTTGAAAAAATTTGACCAGAAAAATCACTTTCTTCATGCGTTGAAAAATTTTTAGGTTAATTATTTTCTCATTAAACTATGTGAATGAAATCAAATGGATAGCAATTTATTGATGAACACGAGCCATATATTAATTGATTGATTGTTCTTGTATAAAATTCATATCATCTTATTTTAAGTAAGGATAGTTGAAAAGGGCACTTTTTGGGGCACCAAAAATTACCTTTCCTCAATATCATTACCTAGTTCATTCAAAATTATACCCTTTGATAATTGATAGGACTAGGATTTCACCCTTCCTACATTAGTTGTTTCAGGTTCAATTCACTATACTGAATAATGGGTTATTATCAATGACTATAATTAACGTAGAACATTCGATTGTAAAGTTGAATCATTGAAAACTTTAATTTTTGACATTATTTATAGACTTATTTTTTTCTGCTTACATTTTAATGCGCGATATATAAAAACAACTATATGAAATTTTAACTCTTCTTTTATTCAAGGATTTTATGAGTTTAAGCTTAAATTTGATGAATTGAAAAAACATCTTTGAACTAATTTCAAAAACACAGAACATAAAAAAAATATTTTTTCCAAATTCTGGTGAAGTTCCAATTGCATTACACTAACAACAACTCTTATTTAAGTAATCCAACAGAGAATAATACTTAAACACTAGTAACATCGAACAATTTATTGTTAAAAAGATTTAAAAACCAAAAATTCTATAAAATAATTTGCACATGAATTTTTTTCTTTTTACTGTAACAAAATATATGCAATGATACTTTTCAAAAGTGAACGCGTCCTGAGACAGATTTTCAGAGGTTTCCATTATAGAGAGATTTATGTAGTAAATTTTGAATTCATAATTTTGAATTGACAAATATTTACTCATTGATTTGAATAATTATTAATTAGTGATTGAAATTAGAGATAACACTTTTGAACTCTTCCCGTGAGGGTCCCTTACGGGTTTTTTAACCCTTAAGGGATCCATAAGGGACGAGTCAGTGAAGTAAAAGCAAGGGAAGGGAAGGGAATAGTATCGTTGAGGGAAGGGGAGGGATTCCCGTTAAAGTTTGGCTAAACCCTTGACCCTTAAAACATTTTATTATTAATACAATAAAAGCTCTACATTTGAATGTTTCCAAGAAGTTTATGAAAATAACTGTAAATCTTTTAAAAAGTTCAAAAAATTTGAAAACATTGTCTGATATATTGCTTTTAATGAAATAAAGTTTTAAAAACAATTAAAATGGAGTCAAATGTAAGTGAAAATGATGTTGAAATTAAAAGTGAAAAAACTTTAAACAATTTATGAATTCTTTATTAAATCTAACAAAATGACTAAAACAAGTGATTGCTTAACAGAAGACAAATAAATGTTTTTAATTAAAATCAATTAAAAGTATCTATTCCGGCGACAAACCTAACGAGCGAAAGGAGTTTCAGTATTGTTGGCCTTACATTAGTTGACAATAGGACATGACTGGCTCCGAAAAATGTCGACAAATTACTTTCTATTCATTCAAACTTTGATTAATATAAAACTAATTAATTTATATTAATTTGAATTGTTTTAAATAAATGTTTTTCTTTTTATTTCTCATAAATTAAATTTTTAGGGAAGGGAAGGGCCGGGAAGGGTTAGAAAAATTTTCAAAAGGAAAGGGACGGGATTCCCGTTTACGAAATCTCTAAGGGAAGGGACAGGAAGGGTTTGGAAACTTATTGGAAGAGAAGGGTTGTGAAAATTTCTAAAGTGTGAACTCTAATTGAAATAAATTGAATTTCAATATTCTAACCAATATATGAGCAGGCTTAGCAATGAAAAATTCACCAAAAAACCTTCATGAGACGTGCGAAGCATCCCCTTCTCTCTGTTTGGAGGTCTCATTGTTAGGATGTTTCACTGAATATAAAAAATTTATTCTTATACCTAGGGTTTATACCTATTTAGGGATAACACTGTGCAATTGATCGGTCATCTGTCATGACTCTGCACTTATCCATAGCATGCTTCCGCTACACTCCTATGAGTAAAAACTCAGTTTATAATTCAGGGCTCAACTAAGTATCTTTTCCGGGAAGTTGGCGATACACATAAGGGTAGAAATGTTTTGCTTGTAAGCATTCAGTTGAAAATCTCAAGCTACACTAATACAGAAGTTTTTTGTCAACTATATCATTATGTCAGTTGTAAGTTGAGAATTCCTTTTTTATAAATAATTATATTCATTAATATTTTTTAACAATAATTATCATGCATTCAAATGTTTCAAATAAATTATCTTATGAACATAGATAAAAAATAGAGTGGAATTTCAGAATATCTCTCAAATGTACCCAAAACATCCATCGCAAACCCTTTCATTCAGAAGTAAAGTATTTTTATGACATTTCTGATTTGTCTTAACATTATATATATTTTTTTGTAAATTATAAGATTAAACACGTTTAGGCATGAAATTTTGTGAAGTCTAATATTTAAATGCAGAACTTGTTTTGAAATATAAATTTACAAATATGGTATTCCGTAACGATTTATAACTCGTGACGTTTATTAACTACAAACTTTGCATAATATAAAACTGAATCCACTAAAATTTGGGAAATATTGGATGTTTAATATCATAATCTCATTTTTTTAAGTAATAAATTTTCATTCAAAACTAAAAAACTGCTTATTCTCAAGATAGTGAAGAGGTAGTTCACATCATTCATTCTTCTACCAGAGGCTACATTTAATCAAGTTTTAGTTGATGGATAGTTTGTTCGTAATTATATATTTTCAAATAATTTAATTTTGACTATTTTTGTGTTAACTTTAAATCTGATCTTCAAGTATATATCATTATATAAAATCAAATATTTCTATCTAGGAATTGTTCTGAATTATTTCCCATTTGAGGCGTTGAGATGTTGAATGATGAAATAATAGAAATTTATAAAATTTAATTTGAATAAAAAAAGGTTAAGAAAAAATTTATTTGTGAATAAGTTATAGACTCATATTATCAATTGAAAAACTGCGAGAATATTAATCAAATGAATTGTTTATAACAGAAAGCTTTGAAAAGAACAAGCTCATTTTTCAATACTTTTAGAATAAATATACCAGTTCAATTTCTAGAGTTCACTACTATTATACCACTAATTTTGGCTTTATCTGTAAGTTGTTTGGTTCATATCACAAATACTAGTCTCATAGGAATTAAAGTTTCAATTAATTTTTAGAAACAAAATTCCTTACAAAAGGATTGATAGAAAAAATGATTACATTATTTATTATCAGCACTCAATATATTTTGCTGTGCTTAAAATATAACTAGAGTTCAACGATGAATCGGACAATAGAAAGTTCAATTTTTAAAGAAAACCTGAGAATACATATGCTAAGCCTCTCCTTAACCAAATGAGAATTTGACTTCAAAAGAGTCTAATTATCTTCATATTAAATGTGATTTATTCAAAGCTCATTCATTAAAACTTGAACAATTTGTAACTAATCATTGAATACTAATATGAAAATTTAATGCTCATTCCAATTATACGAAAAATATCCCTCAACCCTTCTCTACTCAATTTGATAATTTGTTTGATGTAATATAACAAAATTAAAAAAAGATTTTTGATAATAAATTTTTAAATTTCATAAAAATTGGTCTTAGTACATTACGACATTATTAAGGCTAACTCTTCGAACATAAACTTTAACAAACGAAAAATAAAACTATATTTATATGAAGTTTAAATACTTATCCTAAATATACAAAAATATCCCACCTCCCTCCTAAACTCAATTCAATATTTGTTTAATGGCATATAACAAAATTGAAAAAAAGTTTTTTGATAATTGTTTTATAAATTCCATAACAATTAATTAAGATACATTACGGCAGTATTAAGGCTAACTCTTCGAACATAAACTTTAATAAACGAAAAATAAATCTTAATTTATATGAAGTTGAAATACTAATTCTAAATAAAATTGATATTTCCCTTTACTACTCAACTCAATTAAATAATTTGTTTACTTGGATATAACAAAATTGAAAAAAGTTTTTTAATGACAGTTTTATAAATCTCATAAATATTTGAAATGATAAAATTTGAACATTTCGAATTTTTAATCAAGTTATAAACCTTATGATAAAAAACAAGTTGTCTGAAATTTTGAATGAACTACAATTGTTAACGACATAAATTCGATGATACAGTTTGACCTCCATCATAACAGATCCAATATTACCAGAAACTCGATTTTACCAGGTGAAATTAAAGCACCGACCACTCCTATGAGTGGTGTAATGTGGAAAGGTCTCAGTTCTACTGAATTCACTTTCACCGAATCCTCAATTATAACAGAGAAATCTAAGGCACGGATAGAATAATCAATGCCTCGATATTAACAGAAAAACTTAGAAAACTGTAACCAAAGTCATTTTTGAAACAATTTGTTATCAAAACCCTTTTTCATAATTTCTTCATTAATATTTTCTAAAAAACGATTTATAAAAACCATGAGCAAGTTATCCATTTGAACTAAAGTTTAATATTCTAGAATGAATTTTTCAAATTATTTATTTGAAAATTGTTATTAGAAAAGTTAAAATAAGACAATTAGAAAAGTGCAGAAAAAGTGTATTTAAAATACTCATTCCCGAATATCATTACCATGTTCATTTGAAATTATGCACCCTCAATATTTTAACCCTCTTTACATTTTATCAAATTCATATCTCAATAATCTATTAATTTGGAACTGACTTTTGTATTTCATTAATGTTACCAAAATCATATTCGAATAATCATTTTAAATGATCATAAATTAATATTATAATTGGATTTTGTTATTATTTATTTTAATAAAACTTTTGTATTAATTTCTGCTTGTTCCAATATTTCAGGGCGATTTTGAAGATTACAATCCTTAGTTTAAAGACAAAGATAATAATATTTATCAATAGCATGAATGAATAAAGCAGAGCCAACCATTTGCTAATAAAAGAGTTACAAATATACTGTAACCTTTTGAAGTCTATTGAGATCCTAAGCTATGTTATCTTTTTAATCCTATTTAAAAGATAGGGGTTGGAGAGTACACTACTTTTATGAACAAATAATCGTTTGAAACCACGTGTTCAGCGATACACAACTACGGTTTGGTTGGCTCTGGAATAAAGTAAAGAGTTAATGTTTTCACAATAACTCAGTTTTACCAGAATTCGTTTCTACTAGGTAAATGGCCCAGAACCGGATATCTAGTAGAACCGAGGTCAAACTGTAATAGGTTTTGTTCTTCAGAAAAATCGAAAAAAAGAATTGATAATGAAAAAATTAATAAGATTTTTCGAAATTATTCAAATAGAAATCAAAATACAAACTTGGATATTTGGAAAACTTCTTCGGTTTTCCTCAAGAAATATATAGTGATATGATGCCATATGATTATAAATATTTTTGAAAACTATAAATTTGGCTGTGTAACGTACTAAGGTGATTAAATTCGTTTCTCAAATTGCCATTGATATCAATATTCAAATTTTAAAACAGAATTTTTAGAGATTTTAAATTTTTTGAAAATATATATTTTTCATTGAATTTCGTCTATAAATACTTATTCTAAATATTCAAAAATAATTCTCATTCCTCTTTAATTCAATTAAATAAATTGTTTGATGTGATATAACAAAATTGAAAAAAGATTTTTGATAACAGTTTTAAAGATCTCTTAAAAATTGGTTTAAGTACATTATTGCAGTATTGAGGCTAACTCTTCAAACTAAAACTTTAACAAACGAAAAATAAAACTCTTTTCATATGAAATTTAAATGTTTTTTCTAAATATACAAAAATATCCCAACTTTCTCTTATTCTCATCTGAAAACTTGTTAGATGAATAATGACAAAATTAAAATAATGATTTTTGATTACAGTTTCAGAAATTCCATTAAAAGAGATACCTATCGGTAATATATTTTTTTCCCTAATTTACCCATTATGAACCATAGTGTGATTTGTAGAGGACCTCAAGAGAATTAATAATATGAATGTATTATAGCTTACAAAAAGTTCAAGTTTCCGCTAAATGGCTTCATAGTCGAAAATTTCAAGTTATAAATAGTGGACATTTATACATTAAATCAAATGTATCCAAACATTCTTAAACCAAGAATGACGTTAAAATTTGCGTATCTTTTTGAATGAAAAAGTTTCGAACCAAAAAACAACATTCCTTATTGATTTTAGGATATTTTAAAAATTTCATTCCATTTTGAGGAGCATTTAGCGTTACCCGAAGCATACTTGACTTAATTTGTATAATTGAATCGGAAGCGACTCTCGTTATGCTTCATAATGTGTTTTTATGAAAATAATTAATAAATATTATTCGAAATAATTTTAATATAAATTCACTATAATGTCTGTAAGCATTCAAGGTTTGAAAAAAATGACCCTCGACTGGTGGAGTTAAATTAATAGGTGAATGGGTTCTCCTATAGGTCTGACTTCACTGTTTTGAGTACCATGAAGGATTCCATTCATCATAGGCAGTTGAAGAAAGGAAAAAAAGGTAAGCAGTGAAAATTTCAGTGCCTTATTATATATTCGGTGTCACAAAACACTAAGAAATGGACCACAAGAGCCCCATAGAAGAAAATTCGAGACCCGACCCTCTTATAGCTGAACTCTAAAAACACAAATCTTCAATATCTACCAAAAAAAATTATATCAGCCTTTATTGATAAAAGAATATATAATCCAAATATATACCTGAAGTCGAAATTACCTAAAATTGATGATAGTTCTAATATTATGCGACCAAGAAAAATAATCATGCTAAGGTTATGAGCAGTTCAAATAGATTATAAACTTCTCCATAATATCAGACTTTTTTGAGTAAAATGAAATTTAATTTCTCTTTTTTAGTCATTGTAGGATTTTCCAATATTAATTTAAATAATCTTTATAATCTTGGTCTTTCTCTGTGAAAACTTGTGAGTATATAACCATTCAGAAGATGAATATAATCAGATCTTGAACAAAAGAAATTTCAGCTGTCAATGACTGGTCATATTATGATATGGAAATCAGTTATTCATTTCTATATTGACTTAATATGAATTTGAAAAAAAAATTGTTGATGGAAACTGATCGGAACAAACCGTATGATAAATGTATATTCTATACCAGACAACATGTGATGAATAAATGTTTGAGTGTACATTCAAACATTGAATGTTAGATTAAGTTTGAGTTCAAAATGATTTTCAGACAAATTTATATTACTCCTGTGCTATATCTCTTAGAACAGTTGAATGACTATTATCGAACTACTAAAGTTATTTCATCAATAAGATATCATATCGATTTAATATTGTGATTCACAAGTTTTCCAAAATTTAAAACATCATATTTTTCATCTATTTAAAAAAAATCAATTTGAAAAGTTATTTTCTTCTTTCTAATCATATTTGATTTCTTTAATTTATTTATCATGATTAACTTTAAAGCAAATGATGCAAAAATTTTGTTTTTTCATCACAAACTAATTCATAAACATTATAATTTTCAATTAAAAAAATCAATTTGAAATTTTAAAGATTATTTTGAAATGAATTTGTATCAATATCTTTTTTACCATGACATCAATACAAATAAAAGATCAAAAGTTTTTATTTTGATTCACAACAAGTTCAAAAACTTCATAAAACTAGGATTTATTCAATTCGTTCTACCTAGGTGTTTATAATTCATCTAGAAATCACTTTGTGATACCAAACAACCAATGATTACCTCAATCATGATTTTTAATATTATAAATTCATTTTAGGCATTTTTCGTTATGGCTGTCAAATTGAAAACAATTGATTGGTTGAGTTTATTATAAATTACATAATGAATATGACAGAAATAATTGATTAGAAAACAAAAACATTCACTTCATGAATACATGAAGTGACCAGACCTCCGCTGGTTTACTATTACGCAATATTTCGTCCAAAAAAGAGAGGGTTCAGTCGCAAAGGAATTCACTGTACTTGTGTAAAAACTTTGAATGTGAAAATAATTGACAATTGTTTGATCACAAAAAGAGTTCATTTTCATTACAGAAAAATAGTCAAATAATTTATTTTAATTAGGGCTTCTTTGGGCACTGCTTGGGAGTCTCCTTTTAGAGCACAATACTAATTGAATTTGTATTAAACATTTATTATATCTTAGAACATATTTTAAAAATGTCGTAAAAACGGAGGCACTTCTATCCTCTTTTCGAATTCAAAAGTCAACTGTCGATCACTTGAAACCCTTCTGTAACTGAACTTCTTCGATAACCTCAGCCTCTCCTACCATAACCTTTTGCTGTACACTCTATGGGTCCAATCAGGATGTGAGAGCTGTTCGTTGACTATTCGAAAGTTTATTAACCCTACCGTTTAGATCTACCCTTTTGATAAGCAATTGATCTCTAAATCGGATTAGCGATTTTACAGATAGTGCTGTGCTGTGGGATTTCCTTTACTGATGAGTATAGTTTTCATAAAACTGATGATTAAAATAATTAAACTAAAAGGAATCAAAGGATATATAATTAATAAAAGTTTTCTAATTGAGATGATATTGGGGTTCAACGGAGAAGTGGTAGTTGCTGTCACTACAGAGCTTCACAAAAACTGCTCTATCGCCCCTGATGAGCGGATTTAAAACAAATTACTGTAGTTGAGCAGCTTCTTATCCCCGACGTCTCTTGTAAGCGGAGAGCATTAATAATCGGGTGGTAGAAAGCTTTGTCTTTACCTGGAGTTGAGTGGGCATTAGACACCGTCTTTTTGTTTTTGGCGTCATTGGTCTTTTTTCTAAAACTTGTTTTGGGGTCTCTTCTGTGTAGTACACGCACATTCAACCCATTCGGGGCTCAAACTCCTTATTAAAAATGTTAGTCACTGTCTTAAGCGCTCAACTCATGACTTTTATGGGATCGATACAAAATCATAACTTCAATTACAGATTTGTTTATAATTAAGAAAAGTTTTTCTAGAAATAAAAACGAAAATATTTATCGAAAATATGAATTTGAATTTCAAAATTTGTTGCAAAATTTATTTGACGATATACTTAGAATTTAATTAGGGCTCTGAATCTCTCTTCAGTAAAGATGTATATCGAAATATTTTATATAGTTTTGGGTGGTTTAAGTCCAAATAAGAATTATTGTTTTTGAATTATTGCATTGAATACGAAACTCATTTTATTCATAGCCTGCTTGAATTGGAATTCAAACTTCGAAAATTATCCGAAAAAAAAGTTGATCGGATCAAAATAATGATTCAAATCAAAACACTTTATAATTAAAATTAGTTTCTGATTAATTTCGGTCGCATACGAGTCATCATAAGCCATTTCCCCACATACCATCTCCCCATAAGCCAAGACCCCATAATCCATTTCCCCATATACCATATCCCCATATCCCATTTCCCCACATGCCATCTCCCCATACCCATATCCTTATATTCCATTTCCCCATATTTCATTTCATGTTTTAAAATTTTAAATTTTACAGTATTTTAAATTTTTATATTAATCAAAATGAAATAAACTTATCTATTAAATAGGTTTAATAGTTAAAATAAATTTGAATAATTCAATAAATAATTTCGATAAATAAAAAAAATTTAAAATATTGTAAAATTTCGAATTTTAAAACCTAAAAGAAAATATGGGGAAATGGAATATGGGGATATGGGTATGGGGAGATGGCATGTGGGAAAATAGGATATGGGGATATGGATTATGGGGAAATGGATTATGGGGTCTTGGCTTATGGGGAGATGGTATGTGGGGAAATGGC
>JAQFZL010001328.1:0-10770 GCA_034695685.1 Galumna lanceata | reverse complement strand
GTTTCTTTCTATTATCCCATTTTGCACACATTGTATACACATTTAAAAATTCTCATATAAATGAATTCTGTTTTCAAATAAGAAATCAATGAATGAAATATGACCTCGCTCATATTTTTAAATATTAAAAGAATTGTATTAAAAGTCTAAATTGCTATAAATTATGAAAACGCGCTGAAATTATTATTACTTTTATTTTTAATTGTTTTATATTAAATTCTTAAAGAATTAACTTTCGATTTAATTTTTAATCTGATTAACAAAATATGATTTCCAATAAGTTTTCCCTTTGTTTCAGTTCTTTAATTTTGTTATCAACCGTTTATATGAAACAATATTTAGTATTAAATCAAAACTTTTCTCAAAATAAGTTTTTAAATGAAAATTTTGTCGAAAGAAAGTCAAAAGTAGTTAACAATGATTTGATTGAATACAATAAAAAAACATTATTTGAGATCAATATTACAGAAGTGAGTCATTCAAAGAGTCGACAAATAAGAGAAGTGAACCCAAAGATATTGTGTGACAATACATACATTAACGCCGCCAACAGAATACCAGAGAATAATAGTGTTCGAGTCTATAGGGATAACTTTTATTGGGAACTCTATGGAATACCTGATACACCTGCAAGAGTTGTCGGACCCTTTCCTGTTTGGTATAAAAATATGGCGCCAATCGATAGATATTCTTCAGTTCAAACTATAGGTTATGGGTCACTAAAAGGCGTTACATTTAAATATAAAGGCAATCGGTTTTGGTCGTGGTATCCCGACGGCAGACAAAGATCAGGTAACGTCGACGGATCAATACTCGAACAACACTATCCTCCCAATGGATTCGATGCCGTTTTAAATGACGGAGACTTAGATGAAAAGGGTTTCTCTCAAATGATTGTTTTCAATAGTATTTATGTCTTTTATTATAATACCACCGGAAATGTATTTCGACCCATCGGTGATCCCAACGGATATATTAAAGGAAAAGACAATCAGAGTTTCCCCGAAGACTTGACGGCTTCCTTTGCTTTTCCAAAATTGGATTCCACTAATTATTACGTCTTTCTCTTCAAAAAAGACAAATATTGCTTTAAACCAGTTATTGGAGAGGAATGTATTTGGACAGATAACCAGCAACTTTTTAATTGCGAGCAAAAAGTTTCCAGTACTACACCTACTATTACTCCTATCAATACTATCACTACTATCAGTACTACCACTTCAACGACAATAACTAATGAGTCGAATACTGGATCAGAAACTACTGCAACAATAAAAGGAAGCAATTCTTCGCTTTCGAGTTATTCTTTTGAATTATATTTAGTTATTTCGTTGATTTTAGTTAAGATTTTATTCTTTTAATACTTATATTTAGTAATATATAAAACTTTTTCATTATTTTTGGTTAATAATTTTGTCCAAATTTTAATAAATTATTAAATATTCTATTAATATAATACTATTATTAATAGTCATTATTATAATATTTTTTTAATCAAATAATTAACTATTAATTTAAAAAAATAGATAAATTTGTCAGAAATTTATTCAGAGTTTTATTCAGAAATATAATCGATTTGGCAATAATTGAGCAGATTTTCGACATTTTCTAAACTATATTAACAAAAGTCTATATTTCTATTAAATAACTAATACTTTAAAACAAATAATTGAATTACTTTCATAACGAAAGCAATTTATAGAATAACTCAATCGATATATCAATAGATTTTTGTTTGATTTTAATTAGAAAAGAAAATCCATTGATTTGAATATCAATTGAATGTTTGGTGACTTAGGAACCACTCTTTAAATTAATATTAAAAATCATTTTAAAGTTTTAATTAATTTTAATAAAGTATTTCAAAAACTATTAAATTCGAACAAATGTTTTGATTTGGTTTCGAAAATCACTCCCAAAAAATATAATTATAATTAAATAACTAATAATACAATGATTGAGGGCTTTATTAACACCTAATACGTGAAGAATCGATAAGACTGTTAAAGATTCGGCGCCCGATTTGTTGGGCTTTGTATCACAAATTGAGGTAAATTCTAATTAATGCAAAACCACATTCAAAATCTATGCTCCGAATCATTTAAACACTCGAATCGATTCAAAACAACAAATTTTATGAAATGAATGTTTCGATTATAAACTCTTCTATAAATTTATGCATCGAATGATAGGATAACATATGATTGTCTGATAGGTATGACTCAGAAAAGTGTCGAAATCAACGACTATGTGGTGACTGAGAAAACCGTTCAACAGGTGATGTCTTCTTTCGAAGAGAATCAAACGCTGGGTTTAATTCTATGACTAATATCGGGACTAAATAACTAAATATTGATTCAATTAATTTCTTTAAATATAAACTATTGGGTAATAAATAGAATAATGTATTAATTATTACATCAAAAGAATCAGAACTAAATAAAACTAAAATAATTCTCGCATTCAATGGTTTGGAGAGAAATGTTTATCAAACGAATAACGAAATAAATTTCGGCCAGACTTTGACTTTGACTTTGATTTCGATGTGAATTATTATTGAATCGAATGAATCGAAATAAATATAATTTTTGTATAATTATTATGTAGTGTTGAGAACGTATTGAACGTATTATTAGCCGTTTAAATGTATGCCTAAATTACTTCGATTTCGTTGTCGGAGCAACTGTTAAATGAAAAAAGTGATACAAAATAAAAAGCTGTATAAAAGGTGCAAGTTTAGTTTATATATTAATCATTTCAATTATATAAATAAGTGCTTACATGCAACCAAGTCTTGAAAATATATACAAGAATCGATTCATGCAATTATTCTTTTAAAATGTTAGTCACTTCGGACCTAAAAAAGTGAATTAGTTGTGATTAGTAATCGTGCAAATATTAATTGTGACGACATATTAGTGCTCAATAGGTTTAAAATGCAGTTTAAATGATAAGCATTTCAGTGGAATAATAAAAATAGTTTAAAATAAACATTTGAAAGCAATTTCTGGAAAAACTTGTCAAAAGTTAGTAAACATTTACAAACATTATAGACATTAAATAAAATAAATTATTGTTTAAATAAAAAACATTTAAATGTTAATCCATTAATAGCTTTAAGTATTCCATTACTTACCAAACAATAAGTTTTATATTTAAAAAGCATTGAATTAAATAATGAATTTTTTGGTGAGACGTGCGCTCAATACTAACAAATCTATAAATGCTTTTCATTCAATTAATTTAAAGGTTTATTCAAAACAAATGCAAATAAGATTTGGTGTGAATTTGACAGTTGCTTATCAGTAGATTATATCTATGGTTAACTTCTAAGTCAATTCGATATTCAATGGTAATAAAAAAACGTTAGTTTCGTTTCATTCGTTCAATAAATCAATAAAATATTAATTGTTTTTAGTTTATCTCAAATTTGAATTATTTAATAAAAGAGTACAAAATTTAATACTATTTTTCAATTAATGTTTAAAACCTAAAAAATTATACAAATCGTGATTATTGTTTAAAAGGCAGTCAAATGTCATCTAAACTAAATGAGAAGCTTTTGTTTTTTTTTGTAAAATTTTTAGTTGGGATTCAAAATCGGATACAAACTTTTTGTCCACTGATTTAGGAAATATGCCGTTCAATGAGATGACAGTTAATCGTGGGGTAAGTGTGATATTTGACAATACTTACAGTCAAAGCAATTTTTATATTATAAAAGTTAAAGGATATCAGATTTCAATAATCAGATCCAGTTTTCAAAAAAGGGGTTAAAATTGTTGTGAAAAAAGGGATTTTTATATATCAGGAGTGAAACAGAAGCGGGACTTGAATTAGAAATACAAGTCTTATCACAGAGAAGAAGCAATTATACAAATTTGACACTAATTTTAGTGTTAACACAAAAGAATTTTAACATTATTTTTATATAATTCTAAAATAAATTTATAATAATTTTAATAAATTAACTAAAATTTTCTCATCTTTTGTGTGAAACACTAAAATAAAATTCTAAGGATTTGTGAGACAAGAGTTGCAAATGAATTATAAACACATATTAAAAGGTTTGAGAGGTATTAATGAGTTGTGACACTCGTTAGATGTAAATCAATCAATTCGGTGGAAGTCGATGACAAAAGGGCAAAGTATAAAACCCATGAGCCTATCAAATAAAATAATTCCATGGAATGACGATTACCATCAATGAATTTCCTCGCTATGAATTTCAATGTTTCATCTAATAAAATGACAGGCAATGAGATCTTCAAGACAGCCCACCACTCGTTTATTGTTAGCGGACACACAGAGAATACCACCTGTAATTAGTTTGGTTTTATATATTACAGTAAACAATCATTCATTTATAAATCTTTCAAAAGTAAATTTACCGAAAGAATGTCGACGTATAGAATCATAAAATGAAGAGTCATTGAGAGGAGCATCGCTGATATGAGCCATATGTTAGTCCAGGGAGGCATTGCTATCAACGACTGGTTCTCTGATAGACTATTTTTTTTAAATAAAACATTAAAATAAGTTTAAAAAAAATAGTCAAACCTATTCAGTGCGTTAAGCATTTCAATAGTGACGAGTACTGAGAGAGCCATTGTCATGGGGTGCGGGTCGTGGAAAATATTGCAATCAATTCCTTTGAAATTCTCGGCGTCACCGATACATGAAAGATGATGAGACAAATGGTAATAAGTGAGATGAGGCCCATCGGGAGCCACCATAAACCACCATGCTGCTGCTCCTACAGTGGCCGCTCCCACATAAGCTAAGGGTAAATTTAATCAATTTTTTATTTTTTTTTTGACAAAATCTCTTACATCCGACAGCCATATAACGGAAGAACAACCATCCAGTGATAAGTGGTTCATTGGCTCTTCGGGGCGGGCGCTCCATAATATCCAGATCTGGAGGATTGAAACCCAATGCAGTGGCGGGCAAACCATCGGTGACCAAATTGACCCAAAGAAGTTGAACAGGAATAAGAGCTTCAGGCAGACCGAGTGCTGCCGTCAGGAAAATACTAACAAATAATATTCAAATTAATATACAACAGAAAAAAGAACAGAATAATTTTGAAAAGTCAGACATACCTCACGACTTCTCCAATGTTTGAAGAGATGAGATAACGAATGAATTGTTTCATATTATTATAAATAGCGCGACCCTCTTCTACTGCCGACACAATTGAAGAAAAGTTGTCGTCCGCTAAAACCATTTCTGCAGCAGATTTTGCGACAGCGGTTCCCGAACCCATAGCGATACCGATTTCAGCTTTTTTAAGAGCGGGCGCATCGTTTACACCATCGCCAGTCATAGCACTGATCTCTCCGTCCGCCTGCAAGAACTCAACGATTTTACTCTTGTGAGCCGGTTCTACGCGTGAGAATAAACGGGATCTTCTGATGGCATTTCTTTGTTCATTGAGCGGCAAATCATCGAATTCTCGACCAGAATATGACATTCCAGTCGTGTCTTCGTCTTCGCCAAAAACACCAATTCGTCGACATATGGCCTCAGCAGTTGACTTATTATCACCGGTAATGACAATGACACGAATGCCGGCATCTCGACATCTTTGAATTGAATCGAAAACCTCTTTTCGGGGGGGATCTAACATTCCAACCACTCCAACAAATGTCATATTAACCTACGATTACTAATTAAAAATCTGTTAATTTTGTTTGCAGTCAAACCTCATAATTGGCAAATTTGGTAGAATCAACAAGATCCATTTCTTCTGGTCTCAGAGGATTGTCTAAAGTGGCCAAAGCCAGACATCTAAGAGTGTCACGACCTGTGCCGTAATGACGAGTGATTTCTAAAATCCTATTTTTCACGTTTGAAGTCATCGGAACTTTTTTATCTCCAATTCTAATGTGAGAGCATCTGTCGAGCACACCCTCAGGGGCTCCTTTGATGAACATTTTAGGTCCCGAACCTAATTTGACCGCTTGTTTGGGCACACAGTAAGAACTCATTGATTTCCTGTCGCGAGAAAACTCTAAAGTAAATTCCTTTTTCCACATATTCTTAATATTATGATTGACAATAAGTGCGGCGTCGCGTCTATTCAGTCCTTTTTTATCAAAATTCCAGGGATTCATCTTTTCTGCCAAAACGACGAGTGCAGTTTCAGTGGCTTCGCCTACTTTTTCGAACTGTTGTTTGTATTCATTAAAGTCAATACTGGAATCGTTACACAACGAACAAATGGTCGCCAATTCAAAAAGGGATTCATAATCAGAACACTTCGCTTTATTTCCTTTAAGGAAGACTTCACCGATTGGTTCATAAGTAGAACCGGTGACTTCGAACTCATTAAATTCAACATCTGATCCCTCGGCGGAATTCAACACAAAGAACTTAAATATTTGAATATAGAATTGTTAATAAATCGATGAAATACTTAAAGATTGAATACTCACTCGACTGACAGACATTTGATTTGTTGTAAGGGTTCCGGTTTTGTCCGAACAAATAACTGAAGTACAGCCCAAAGTTTCAACAGAAGGTAAAGACCTGACGATTGCATTTTTCTTAGCCATACGACGGGTACCCAAAGCCAGACAAGTAGTGATCACAGCGGGCAGACCCTCAGGAATGGCGGCTACTGCTAAGGCGACGGCAATTTTAAAATAATAAATGGCACCTTTAATCCATGAACCGCCATGAGCAGGGTCATTAAAGTGACCGATGTTTATCGCCCAAACGGCCACACAAATCACAGAAATAACTTTTGACAACTGTTCGCCAAACTCATCCAACTTTTGCTGAAGAGGGGTCTTTACTTCTTCGGTTTCTGACATTTCAGTTCTGATTTTACCAATAGCTGTGTCTAAACCGGTACCGATTACAACACCCATTGCTTTTCCGGCGGCGATATTCGTTCCCTTTGAAACAAACATCAGTTTTTGTGAAACACTTATAAATATTTACCGAAAAAAGAATATTCTTTTTGTCCTGATTTACAGCTCTGGGATCGGGCACTACTTCATTGTGTTTAATCACTGATACCGACTCTCCCGTAAGAATAGACTGATCGACGCGAAGAGTAGTCGAAAGAACTTTGACGAGTCTTATGTCTGCGGGAACCTTATCACCGACAGACACCTCAACGATATCTCCGGGAACTATCTCTTTGGCTCTAATCTTCTGAACCCCAGATTTGTTTTGACGGATGACTTTTCCCATTTCGGGTTCATATTCTTTAAGCGCTTCGATAGCACTCTCGGCATTTCTTTCCTTTAATCCAATTAAAAAGTGTTTGATTTTGATTTTCAAATCAATTTAAGAGTAAATATCTGTAAATATGTGTAAGAATGTGTAATACCTGCCAAACCCCTACCACTGCGTTTGCTATTAAAATAAGTAAAATAACAAACGGCTCGACAAAAGCCGTCACCGAATCTTCATTTTCTTCAAAAAAGGCTAAAATCTATGGAAAAGTTTTTGAGAAACAATTTGGAGGAAAAATATGTGAAAAACTAACGAAAGATATAATGGCCGCCAATAATAAGATCTTCACTAAAAGGTCGTCGAACTGTTCCAACACTAACTGCCAAATGGATTTGCCTTAAGAGTGGACACAGTTTTACAATTAATTATAAAATATGACAAATCATCGTTTGGCACAACTCAAGACATACCCTCTTCTGCCGGCAATTCTGTAAAAAACGATAAATAAATGAGATTTTGATATAAAACTCGACATAAGTTTGAATCGATTGAAGATAAAAATCCAATAAAATATGAGATTATAATAAATGGGAAACACTTACCGTTTGGACCATATTTTTCCTGATATTTCTTGGTTTGATCGTCAGACAAACCCTTGTCGACGTCCGTTTGGAAGTAGTCGATAACTTCCTGCCAGGTCTTTGAGTGACCCGATTCCATACCAACACTTAATCACAATTTAAATTCAATAAAAAGCTATAAAATACTGAATTAATTTAAAGTTAATTTCACTAAATTTTTGAGTAAATTAATCGTCAGTTTATGTTGAGTTTCTCTCTATTAATGACATCACTTTTAGAGTTGAGTTTCACAATACGTAATGTCTTTTGATTGGACGTAGAGTTGCGTTCAATCAGTGCTCAGAAGAGACGAACACTTATGACATCAAATTTGGCGAATCGTTTGAATATAAGTGAATATAAATAGAACTAAACTTTTGATATTTAACTCTAAAAATTTGGTCTCTAATACTGACTCTTCACTGACTTTCTGGAGATCACGAGTCAGACCTTGAGTTGTGTTAACTCAGACTCATTATTAAAGTCTTTATTTTTGGCTCTTTTGGCTTCTCTTCAGTTCTTTTTCGTAATACAATCGAAGACATAGTTTTCAATAATTTGGAAACGACTCAAAACAGACTCAAAAAACGCTTTAATTTTATTTTACATTTAAAAGTAGTTTACCTTCACTTAGAATTAAGGGGTAATACTGGGGGACAAACACTAGCATTATATGTGTGTCAATCTCTTAAAGTAGTGTAGGAAAGGGTAGAAAAGAGTTACTTTCAAATTCTTTAATGTGTTTCACAACAATTATTCTTCAATTCTATGTTAAAAAAGGAATTCCTCTGAACTTCAAATTAGAAGATATGGGCCCTAACTTTGGCTTCAATACAAGAATTGTTGAATTACTTTTAGTTTCGCATCACTTCTTCTCTGATATCTTTTCTGTCCTAAACTTAATTTACTTCAAAAATATCTGTACTTTAATTACTTATTTAGTTATATAGTTATATAGTTTTTGTAATATTAACTGAATTTGTCTTTTGTTGTAATAAAGCTTTAAATTTACTCTTTTCTTGAGATAATATACAAAAAAAATTCAATAATTTTGTCATTTTATGACTTATTTTGAAGTCATAATCGTTTGCGATTCACACGAATTTTTTGATAACTTTGATCTCAAACGCAATTTTCAAATCATTATTTCTAATTAACAAAAGATAAGACACTACTGTTTAAGTGCTGCTCGAAATTCTTCGATAACTTATCATTTGATAAGACATAACAATTGAGTTGTGCGTCAAAACCCATTATATATTATATTATTTCAGGAAGTTTTCAATATTTCTGTTAAGACTAATATTGAAATCTAAAATTCAAAGATTTGTTTAAATACAAAACCGAACAGTTCTTCGACTCCAAACAATTAAAATTAAGACATAAGTTTGAAATTATCCACTAATTGATTATAATTAGCTCACTTTCATTTCAACTTAGAAATAGTAAATGTCAGTACTGTGTCAGTGCCAGTGTTAGTGTCAAGGCTTACAAACATAACAACTTATGATAATTTTTCCAAAATTTGAAGGAACCAATAAAATGACATCTTCTTTATTCTTGTAACGATTGTAACGATGGCTAAACTTTAGATGAAACCTCTAAAAAACTAAATGAAGTTTTTTTAAATTATATAATATTTACTAAATTTTATGTTATTTTAATTAAAGAAATATTAATAATAAAGAAAATAACGGTTTTATTACTTTTCAATGAATAATTAAAATAAATTTTATAATAAAATAATTAAAGTCACGACAAAAATATGTTGATATCAATCATTTCAATGGTTTAGTTCAACGATTATTAAAAAAATCCAAAAAATGAATAAATTTAAATAAACGGCGATTGAATGTTACAAAAATAAATTTTATAGCAAATAAAACACTAGTTTTTAAGTTAAAACAAAAATAGTGAATATATGACAGATTTGGAGATAAATGTTGAGATAAAGTCGAATAAGTTTTCGTTTTCTTTAAAACAATGATTGAAATGTTGTTTAATTTGAATTATTTATTATTTTAAGTGTTTCATCAATTGAAGAGTCAAAACAGTTGCGCCACTCATTGAAATACCGAATGTAGTCCTAAGTATTAAAAAAACCAATAATTAAATACCAATATTTAATGAAACAAACGATATATAACTTAATTTATATATAATATAATATTCTTACCACAAGAATAAACGCATTTTCTTATTGTGTTTAAAGACATTATATTCAGTGATTTTGATATCCGGATCACTTAGGAATTCGTCACTAATTGTTTTCGCCCTAAATATTAATAATTAGTTTAAATATTTTGAAAAATTAATAAAAGAATAGAATTTTAATTAACATTTTAATTACTTAAATATAGAATAAATTAAAATTAGAATATAATATAAGATCACACTTTTATTGTCAGGTGATATGAGATATCAATATATAAGTGGAATAGTTATCAAGAATTAAGTTTATTGACAATCAATACTTTATTTGATAAGTAAATTGAAGTATTTTATTAACTCAATTGACATTAATTTTTAATTGAAACCTATTTCTCCCTTCAGTCAAACACAATGTCCTCAGTTTTGGAAAAGATTATCAAAAGAATAACTATTATTATAAAATAAATGTTTTAAATAATAAATACTTAATAAAACTAAAATTTTTAATGTGAAAGGTTTGACAAAAACAGATGGAAAAAGTATTAAACTGAGACGTCCAATAGGGGGGTACTCCGGAATACCACTGAGATGGGAAAATTTCCAAAATACTTCCCCTTGGCCTATAGCGCTCAAAGGAACCCCTACCTCGAGCCGGCTCAGATTTCCATGTTTTTCCAGAAATTTTCATTTTTTTTGAATAAAAGTTATAAAATTATTAATCAAAATATATGCATAATATATTTATATATCAGAAGATATTTATATATAATTTTAGCATGTTTATATAATGATTATTGCATGATTTTAT
>JAQFZL010001327.1:0-10772 GCA_034695685.1 Galumna lanceata | reverse complement strand
ATATTTAGATTTATAGTCTAATTTTGGGGCTTATTATACAGATTTTCTTTGAATTCAGACAAACAATTTTTGATATAATGAAAAAGTTATTTAAAATAACTAACAAAAGATTGTAAGACCTCAAAATTTACTCAATTTTATACATTTTTTTATTGATTAAATTCAATCACAATACCAGACATAAAATATCTTTTACAATGTTTAAACTAAAGAATATTGTAATTTCACATAATCCATGCAATTTATAAGTTTTATATTAATGAAAATATTAAAAACTTTAAAAATATGGACTTTTTATGGATTTATAAATTTTAATCAATATATGGAAAATATGAAACAATAAAGGATTCCTATTTTGATTGTTATTAAGTGAATCTTTTGGTAAAATATTTTTCCATACATTTTATTTATCCATAAAATACATGGTATTCCATAAAAACGGCTCTGGTAATGATCAATTGATACTAGTATAATGATTCATTAGTAATGTTTATTGAGTTAACAAATGATTCATTATTAATGAACCATTTGTTAACCCAATAAACATTACTAATAAATTACTAGTAAATGATTATTATAATAAGATTAATTAATCTTGCTAATTCAAGTTTAATATTCTTCTTTCTTTTAAAGCTTTCAATAGTATCTCAAAGAGATATTATTGATATATTAATCGGTAATTATTGTCCTTGGACATGGCCATACGCAAAATTTGAACGCAGATTCTTATTCAATTTTATATGATTCCAAGCATATGGTATTCTTTTAATGATTATCTGAGACCAGTATTATAAGCAGTTTACTTGTTAGCTAATTTTCACCCATAAATCTCGTCTTATTAAAAAAAATACGTTTTTTTTTTCATTTGTTTTGATCACATGTTATATGTTTTGATTGCTTTTCAAATTGAGTCAATTGTCTCATAAGGACACTAAAATGGTTGAAACCGAGATAGAAGAGGTCGACATTTTATTGGATACGAAGACAATAATTAATTCATTAGTTATTCCTCACCCAAAAGGGCTGACACTTAGAAAGCTATGCGAAGACTATCGAGAAATAGAGGGTTCGTTTCGATCATTCATTTCGATCACATTTGAGCCCAAATTTTGTTTTAAATTTACTTAAAATATATTATATTTATTTGTAGGCCATCTTTAGGACAAGAGATTCCTTACAAAGAATTAGAGTTTAATAGTTTGTCGGCACTGTTGAGGTCGATGTCAGATATGATAGAAATGAAGACAATGAGCGACGGCTCTGTTTTGCTCTTCTCTATCGGCAATGACTCGACTGAACACATATTAGATATGGTCGCACATCAAAGCAAAAGGAAATCCAAGACTCCGAGTAAGACATTTATGGTTTATTTCAAAGTCTTTGACATATATTTAATGATTTTAATAATTTTTCGATTAAAAAGTGATGCAATTCTTACCAAAACTCAAGAGATTTTAGTGTCCTTTTGTTCACTCATTGAAGTCTTTTATTTGATTTTAATTTTGATTTTGAAATCAATTTTAATTAAATGTTTGCCTTTTTATTAAACTTTAGTCAGTTTTGGATCAAATGATTGACAAAATTATCTAAAAAAATCATTAAGTTTTTCAGAGAAGTTGTCCGACAATTGTTTAATAAATAATATTTTCAAAAAACTTCGACAACTGGTTAGTCAACAATCTTGTTGAATTTGCTGAGGCTTTCGATAACTATCTAGTTAACTTCATCAGAGCAAAGTTAGGAACAAAATGAATCCCTATTTTTTTCATATGAGGCCAAACACTGCATTGATTATGAGTTTTGGTTATTTGATATTTATTTATATTAAAGTGTTTGGTATCAGTAATTTGTTTATAATTAATTTTAAAACTATTGGATGTATTTTTTTTAAAAGAATTGTACTTGGTAACAAATCTAATGAATTCCCAGTATTTAATAGCTCAGATCCAAAAAAAAAGTAATCCAAAAATACAAAAATTAGTGAATAATCGGTCCCTTATTTACTAAAAAAGGATACGTTTTTCATTTATTTCAACAAAAATTGGTTTTAAATAATTATTAAATTAATGTTTAAATTAAAATTTCCGCTGAAGACAATCAAAATCAGATTCAAAACTAGTTTTTAATTGCAATTAATTGCAATTCAATATTGTGTTGGAATAACATTAGTTATCCTTTAATTTAAGATTCAAAAAGAGGGCCAACGAGAAGAACATCGACTCCAATGGATCCCAGATTAGCAAAACGTCAAAAAGTGAATGGAGATCACAATATGAGTAATGGAAGTAATGGTTGGGTAGGCGACACTCCCAACGGTATTAAACCCACAAAACCCTTCCATGAGATGTGTGACGATGAGGTCGAGTCATTGGTTAGCGCCGTTCGCAAAGAAATGCCTCAAAAGCCTCAATCGAGTGTTGAAAAGGCAAAGAATGGCATCGATTCTAAGCTATGGTCTGAAATATTTGACGTACAAAAAGAGACGGATATGAACTCTCTTCCGATTGACACAAACGGAATGTTAAGTGCAAAGGCATCTCTACGACAACCCCTCAAAATCGGAGAATATTCATTGAAAATCAATTCTCGCGGTTCTGATCGACTTTTCTTTAACGACGCATCAGAGCTGAAATACCTACACATTCCTCCCGCTATCGCTGACGTTAGTCTCGATCTGACTCATGGATATGATATGGTTTCAGACATTCATTGGGGAAAACCCTCAAACACTAAAATCGACGAACTCTTGAAATGGATTTCTATGAATCGGATGAAGTTTATGGTTAAGGGGGAACTCATTCCTCGTGGTCTTAACACTGACTTTGTCTGCTATCGAGGGCTTTTGTCAAAGATTATGGTCTCTCCGTATGAAAATAACAATCGTTGGGTTATATGCGCCACAAAATTCAAGGGAACCATATATTTGTGTGAATTTCATGAGACATTTCCGCCGCCCGACGATTATTATAACAAACTATCGTTTGGAGGCTTTCGTTTTGAACAATATTTGGCGGGTTATGAAGTCGATATACCTCCAGATCCCAATGACTTCGATCCGGATCATCACGAATACTGCACTGTTATGCGAACCCGACTAATGGGTGACAGCAATCACTCACATTCACTTGTATTCGGGGCTGAATTGGATTGTGTTTTGCCTAACGTAATGGAACACCCTGGTCATCTCAAGAACTTCGTTGAATTAAAAACAACAAAAGAGATGACAAACGAATTCCATTATAGAGGTTTTCTTAAGAACAAACTATTGAAATGGTGGGCGCAATCATATCTGGTTGGCGTTCCTCTCATTTTATGTGGTTATAAGAATAATAAGAATGTCGTGAAAAAGTTGGAGCAGCTGACCATCGAATCATTTCCCGATCTTTGCGTTGAATTCTGGTCAGCAAACGTTTGTCTCAATTTCTTGAACCGCGTTCTCAATCATATCAAAGAGTTGGTGACAATCGACGATCCAAATGTTGTCTATCAGTTTGCATTTAAACCACATGAAAACATAACGTGTAAGAGATTGACAGAACCGGGAGATTTCCAAATACTTCCCGATTGGTATATCAAAGAAATGGCGCATTGAGTGATGAATTTGATTGAAAATCATTATTTTATGTATACATCACTAAATTATTCAATTATTTCTTATCATTTATTATATGAAATTCGATTTATTCTAATAATTTGATTTCTTTCTAATCATTACTTCAGTTTGAATTTAAATAAACAATTTAATCATTTTTTTGTTTTTATAGATCTTTATCTGTTATTACAATCATTATCTCATTTAAAGAATAATAATAATTATAAAATTAGACAAAATATGACGAAATGTAAACAAATAATAAAAAATTCGTTTTCTTATCGATTTGTGTTTTTTTGTGAATTAATTTAAAACTAAAAGTTTTAAGAATACAATTAAACAAATATTTAATATAATGTTAGAAGAAATGTGATGAGAGCCCGACGGCTGATCTTTCAAATATTCTGGTTCGCGATCACAATGTAATTCTGATTTATAGTCTCCAATACAGGCAGAGAATGCCATTACGTGTGCGATATAAGACTGTTCTTGAGTTCCCTGTAAAAGGTGTGCCATCGGTCCTATACTATATGCGGCTATTATTGAAAGAAAATTGAAATTAACAGAAAACTTATCATAAACTAACCGACGTCTTCCCCTCCGTGTGCGTTACTGTCTAAATGAACGGCAGCCAAACTTTTATATCGAGGGTTTGCTAAAGAAAATTAAATTTATTTTTTAAATAAAAAATTTAAATGACTTTCATTACTGACTCGTATCAACTTTTGAGGGGTCGTCCCTCCTCTCTTGAAATCCCGGACCGTTTCCATACATCAAAGTTGTGTACGGCTTTGATTTTGAATCATTTCCTGAGATTCCGAATATAGAATTACCTCTCTTTGTATATCCATTAAAAGAAAGAGTGTGGGAGTGATCGGCAGTTACGACAGTCAGAGTATCGGACTTTGAGGTCATAGTCGAAGCTTTAGTAATAGCCTTATCAAAGGCGACCGTATCATAGAGTGAAAGGAGTGCATAGTTATCGTGGTGTGCTTTGTCGATATTTCCCGCTTCGGCCAAAAGGACAAATCCGTTCACATTTTTACTGAGAATTTTAATCGCAATTTCAGTCATTTCTTCGAGAGAGGGCTCAAGATTTGTATTTCTTTCTCTGTCGTAATTCAAGTGATCGTAATTAAATAATCCAAATAAAAAGTCCACTTCTTTGGTATTGACATCATTTAGCTGTTCTCTGGTCTCAACAAAACGATAGGATTTGGGATGAATTCCTGTCGCGTTCTTTCTTTTATTCCATTCATTAATCAAATTCCTGTTATCCTTTCGAACTCCTGGTTTACCATCCATTGCAATGACTCCCTCTGGAAGGAAGAAACGACGCGCACCGCCCAACACAACATTCAATTTGGAGCCAGGTTCATCTTCAATAAGTTGTCTAGCTATATCCTTGCAATCACCTGTCATATTTTCGGGGACATCACTCTCCCAGATCCTATTAGAAGTGTGTGCATAACCTGCTGCAGGCGTTGCATCTGTCACCTGAGCTGTGGTCACAATTCCAGCGCTCTTTCCTTTAGTGAAATTTAATAAAAAGAAGTTTACAGCGACAGCACATCTATTGATTACCTGAATCTAAAGCCCATTTAAGTATTGATGAAATGCTATTTTGTTTAATTAGAGAGCAATCATTTGAATATCGGGCAACTCTTGCATTCACTCCAATGGTTCCATCATTTGTTTTAATACCACTGAGGAATGCATTGGCAGAAGCGGCTGAATCAGTGACCTGATAGTCAACGTTATACGTCTGAAACAGATATTTCAGTTAAATATTTAATATTATGTCTTAAATAAAATTTAAAAAATAAACTGTTTATATGTTTAAATTTTCTGATAATTTGTTGCTATAATTAATGATGTTTTGGGATATTTACGACATTTCCCTCAAATTAACGAAATTATAACTCATTTATTACAACATTTTTTTGACACAATTTTTAAAAATTGCTAAAAATTGTTTGACAATACTTTAATTAGTGAAACATATGGGAAGTCCTCGACTTTTAATTTAGTTTCCTCTCCGGATTTGCCCTCGAGCTGACCCTTCAATATTCGAGAGGGGGTTATAGTTGTGATTCCCATTCCGTCGCCTAAAAATAAGATAACATTTTTGGCTCTATTAGTGATTGGCTTCTCTTTTAATCTTTGTTTTAAAGAAGTCTCAGCCAATCGATTCCAATATTGAGGCTCTGTTTCAGCTAAAGATAACAAATTATAATCAATTTTAAGTCAAATTACAATCAAATTATGAGTCATTTATTGGCAAATGATTTAATCTGAAATAAAATCAAAAATCAATCAAAACTATTGATTATTAACTGTTAAAAATAATAATCTTTATTTCAATAATGATTTCATTACTTATTTAATTTCTGTTTGTGATAATATGTTCTTGAAAATGAATCAAATATTCTGACAACGAGAGAAACTTGACTGGATTATATCCAAACAAAAATATTGAACTTTAATTTAAAGGAATTCAATAAAAGAATCGCTATTCAGTCGTCGATTATTTCTGTCATTCATTCAAACTTATCTTAAATTAAAATAAACTTTGAAAATGAGTTGAACTGCAAATAACTTTTTAATAATTTTTTGATTAATTTATTGTAAATTAATTTTAAGGTCAAACTCGAAGAAAGTGAAAACAATAGACGATTGCTTTTCAATTATTTATTACTCAATACCTCTCATATTCTTTTAAACAAATGTTCAGAGAATTTCATATAACTTCTAAAGAAAATGAAATTATATGGGATTTCATGAAATTATATGAATAATTCATATATAATTTGTAGCAAATATTCTTAAATATAAAAAATCGAATTAAATCGAATAAAAGTTAAGCACAATTTCACAATCATTTCCAAGAATTAAGTTTAAAAACTTACCACTATTACGCTCATAAACAGGTAACTTATTAGCTGAACTATGACCAAGAATATTCGAAATAACAAACAAAGTTATGCTTAAAAAGCAAGTATGAAGAAAATTCATGATGAGCTAGGTTAGTAGTGGTTAGTCTCTCAACTTTTCATTAAAACTTTAACTTCACTTAAGATTAAAGTTTATTTCAACCAAACATTTGATAAAAATTCAAACAAAAATTAAATGAATGAAAAACAATTAAAATATATTTATTTGCTTTAGATTTCAATCAAATGAAACTTAAAACTGAAAATAATATATAATTTTTTACTCAAAATTTTTTACTAAATATAAAAATATTTGAAAAACTCTGAAAAAGCAGATATTAGAGAATGTTTTGCGCATAAACTGTAGTCGTGTTTAGAATAAAAGGAAGAGTTGAGTCAGGGGCTGGCATTCAGGTTAGACCTGTAATTGAATAGGTTTTTATGCCAATCATTTCTAAATCTAATTATAGTTAAATACAATACAATTTCCAATTTGTGTCATCGATTCTCAATAAATAAGAAATGGTTTTCCAAACTTATCCGGTATTAGAATCCCCTAAAGACTGCCCATTCCTTAAGCTTAGACTTTGTTTTTACTCTTAAATCCACTTAAACTTCACTTAAAGCTAATTAAAGTTTCAATTCAATGATATTTTATTAAACAAAATGTAAATATTTTTTGAAAATATCTATATTTTAAAACAATTTATTTATTTGGAGTTCAAAAATAATTTAATTTAATATTAAATCTTAAAATAAGTTCAATCGAAGACTCATTTAAAGAAAAAAATTAAGAAATTATTCTCAAAAACTATTTCAACAAATTTATTAAAAAAAATTAAACTAAATATAATTTAATTTTTTTCTTTCCTGGAGTTTATGCAATAAATTATGAGAATGAGAAAGGACATTTCAATTTACTGACAATTTTTATAAACGATGTTTTAATTGACTGATAAATTGACTTTAATCGAGATTATTGTAATAATAGAATAATATAGTGTATGAGTAAAACCTATTCTTTAACGACAAAACAAATTTTAGGACTTAAACATTGATTACACAATAATTATTGTTAGACATTAATAACTAAAGAATAGTTAACTCATAAAGTTTTGAGCTAAACATAAAAGGAATCCAATTACTGTTGATATAAACAAAGTTAGGGAAAACTGATCTTGTTTATGCATACAATTCTATTCTCACCTAAGCTGTTGCTAGAACAAACATGCCATTGCCTTATATATATAGTGATGGTCAAGGTCTTTTTTGGTCAAGGTCTACTTCGACGATTCATAAGGGGTTTTATATATATATTATTACTGACATTAAAAGAATGGTTTTTAATTTAATACTTTAATATTAAGTTTCTTAATAGTGAATTGATTTTCTCTTTTATTTTTTACAATTATTGACAAAAAAGCGGAGAATAAATAATTAGAAAACTTTGTAATTAACAAAAAAAATTTATTTCAAAATATTCAGTTTATAATTAAATCTACAATACTTTGGAATTATTGAAGACTATTTTTTCATTAATTAGTGATTTATTTTAGTTTCAATCCATTAATTCAATGGAATATCAAAAATTAAAGATATATTTTGCCGTAAAAGTAGTGATAATCTGTTATACATTTAAATTAAATAAAGAATACAAACATTCCGAACAAAAAACGGATTGAATTGCATTTAAACAGAAGTTAAGGCGACATACAATTCATTCCTATAATGGAATAAATCGTTTAAAAATTCAATCCTTAATTGAATTAATTTTAATACAGACTTTTATCACAGATTTTAAATATAAACTCAATTTACGCATAAAATTAACTCAAACCAAATGATGGTTTCGTTATTATCTGAAATATTAATTTCTATTAGACTTTGTGTACATTACATATGAGTTAGTTTTCACATAAAACTGTGAAACAAAATTTGCGTTTAAAATGTGTTTGATTTGTGGACACGGATACCACTCGTAGGACTGGGCGTATCGTTTGGCATCACTTTCTTAAACGCAGCCATCGCTCGATAGGCAATGAGACTATCATTGAGCCAACTCTTGGCTTCGTTTGGATCCAATTCGGGTTCATTTGATGCCATAGAATTTGCCAGAAATGCATTCAAGTCATCATTGAATCCGTTTTGATTAGTGGTCAACAGTTTGGCCTCATTTGTGTTGTTATCAATGATTCCAATTATTTGATGATTAGTAGAAAAATATTGGTTTGCATTGAGATTATTGTCGACAGACTTATTGATAGTATTAATTGCAATACAATCGTTCAAATTAACCACTAATTGTTCGACATTTGGATTAAAATTAATGTGTTGTCCGGTGGCTAACAATTGAGTGGATCCGTTGTATACAAAAGTTGTCTGACTTTTATCAAAATTTAATTGACTTTCAATTGTTTGATGAGAGGGAACAGAAGCTAAGGCCGGAACTTCTAATGTTAAGCCTTCCTGTGGTATAACTATAAGGTTATTATCAGTTAATAACAGATTCGTTGGCACTTCGATGACATTCAATTGGGTTTCGTTTGAAATTATAGGCAATTCGTTTGTTTGCAAAACCATTTGAAGTGTAGCCGAAGACTGCGGTACTGTCTTTGCCAGAAGTGATGGTTGTGTTTGTGGGACAGCAATCAGATCCATTGGTGACGACACTAACAGTATCTGTTGTGTCGTTTCGTTCGACAATTCACTTGTGTTTATAATTACTGATTGATTCAAATCAAGTGAATTATAAGTCGTATTGAATGGATTCAAAGTATTCACTTCGAGACCACTTATAAGTTGAGGCATACCTTCAACTGAACTCTGATTTATAAGAAGAGTTTCGCCACAATTACTATTCAAAGACCGCAATTGAAGTGGAGTTTGAGATATATAACAATTATTGCCATTAATTTCGTGAGACATTTCTATAGACATTCCCATTGTATTCAAAAGACAATTACTTTATTTGTCTTAACTTTAATTCAATTCTAATGAAATCCATCGACAAAATGACAAAAATATTGATTTGTTTTCAAAATTTAAAACCAATAAATCAGTTGAAAAGTGAGCCAAAAGTTATTTGCGTCGAAGAAATCATTTATTTATTAAATCTGTAATCAAAATAACATTCAATTAATTGAATCAAAATTTGAAAATTGACTTCAATTTAGATTTAAATCCAATGGCTTTAAAACTACTGACAAAACATACCATTATTTTAACCAAAAAGTGAGACAACAAATGTGTTACACATTAAGACTAAACGAGGATTTAATTCGATTACAAAAATATTAATTACTTTAAATTACAAATTATTTATCGATTTTTATAAAAAGTTGTGACGATTTGAGACAAAAATAAATATTTTTTTCTATTTATTCATAGCGTTGAACAAAATGTTTGTGTTTTTCCATTAATTACTAATATATTACGTCAACCAAAACATTAACAAATAGACTACCCTTTAAACCCTTTTACGTGCATTTACTTAAAAATCAAAGAAGACGTTATTTGTGATGAATAGTCATCTATAGAGTGGTCCTCTTCTGTGTGGACGATATGTGTATTACGTAATGCTATAAACGTTTGAATTTTGAGGAAAACCTCCAATCAATGAGAAGGGGTTACGTCTGTCGTCAGCCTTCAGTTGTGACAATCACTTCGACTCAAACACATTATTAGAATAGAAACCATACATTTATGCCAAACCCCTATCAAACACTTGTACTTATAAGTAGAGGTAGATTTGACGGTTTAAGAAAGGATGACCCGGGGGTGAAGTCTTGTGATTGATCCAGATGCTTTTAGACTAAATATATATTTACGTCACATTCATATCTTATATAAGAAATACTGAATATTGAGTTGTTTTTCATCAAATTATTTCTTATTAAAAGTAAACTAAATAATACTTTAATTTTTCAAACTTCTGAAAAAAACCTTGAAATTGAGTAACAAAGATTACCTTGATTATTCATTTGCCTTGACATAACCTTAAAATAACCTGGGTGTAGCTAAAATATTACCTTAATATGATCTAGCAATATGACCTTGCATAATTAAACAATTTAATAAATCACTTATTTTTGAAATTCTAATACAATTTAAGATATTTTATAAGATTTTATATTAAAAATTTATTTAAAATAATTTTTCATTAAATGATTAAAAATTTAAAATTAAAACAAAAATAACTAAAAATTAAATTAAAGTTTATTTTAATTAAAATTAGAGGAAAAGAGTAT
>JAQFZL010001326.1:0-10774 GCA_034695685.1 Galumna lanceata | reverse complement strand
CTCTCTCTCTCGCTCTCTCTCTCTCTCTCGCTCTCTCTCTCGCTCTCTCTCTCGCTCTCTCTCTCTCTCCTCTCTCTCATCACTTATATGCTGTCCATTGAATAATAGAGTGTATGTATGGGTGCGATACAAATACAAATACAAAATGCAAACTAAAACTGAAAAACTTGAGTCAAATGTATTATATTTTGAATTGAGTGGAAGTCTATAGATTTGAGCCAAAGTTTTCTAATGTTTGTTAGAGTATGGATGGACGAGTATGGCATGTGCTTTGGGACGGACGTAAAGCCAATGCTTGCATTCAACTGCTTTTTAGTATGTTTTATATTATATACTTCAGTACTGGAATCAAAGTTTTGCATCGAGTGAGAGAAGAGCAGCAAAGATCCGGTAGGAAAAAACTGGCACTAATACAATGTATAGGTTCTACAGTCAAACTCATTTGGGGGCCAATACGGACTGTAAGGGGAACTGCAATTGTGCTGTTCTTGTGTTGGCTTCCCTTCTCATAAATATGGATGAAATGGTAATCAGAGTTGGCTTCGAATGCAAGTTCTGCCAAAAGAGACGAAGAAAAAGAATTGCTGGCAATATATCGAAAGCACAGGCATTGGATCGCATACGACGACTACTCTTCTGGAACTGTTGTATCGCTAACTTTAGTCTCTGATATACACAAAAATATTGTACTCTCTCTTTAATACCACTCAAAGTGTTCTGAGCTATCACTACAGCTCTCGGTTCACATATTAAGTGTATTCCCGCTCTCAAAGAACAGTAAGAGATGTGCTGAGAAGAGAAGCACTGAATCAAAGTCTCAGTGCTTCTGATTGTGTGTGTGTTTGACCGGCAGAGAAGCGAAACCACATTTGATTAACATTTGATGCATTTTCGAGCGCTGATTAAGTTTTCTCTATATTAGAGATAACCGAATGTCACACATGATTGAGGACTACCAGAAGAATATAACAACAGACAACTCACTGACGAATCACTGCACAGACCCACACAACAAGAATAAAAAAAGGAGAAGAATGAAAATGTTTGCACAGTTTGCTTACTTATTAACTTAAAATTTCATTTAAAAAGCCCTTTGCTTTGACGAAAGCGTTGATGCGTTAGAATGTCATCGATTGTTGTGTCCTATTGTGTGTCAGCACGACATCATACACACATACACATACATACAGCACAAGCCATGCTATCGCTGGTCTATTGAAGAACCAATACTTAGGCGTGAACTACAACACTAACATACAATCCATACGAATATAATAAACTTTTAGGTGAAATACCCATTGATTTTCACTCTCTTCTTTCAACTCTGGTTTTGTATATTAGAAAACTATTTTTGAACCCCTATTTAATCCTTAATGCGAAGCAAATATGGGTTTAAGATTTACCCACTTTTTTATCTCTTTCGTTGTATATTCAAACAGAAAATTGAAATACTCCTCAGCTTTAATAAAGTGCCGACCGATCTGTATATTATGCCCTCTCTGTTAGTATAAGAATATTCTTTCTTTTATTCTTTTCAGTTATTATTTGTATCAAAGAATTACAATTAAAGAATAGTCGCACTATTATTGGTGACAAAAGCTTTCAGTTCTCCTTTTATGAAGTTTTCGGCACAAAATATTTGGGAATTGTGTTTACGTCCACTTCAATCGAAATACAGGACATCACAATAATGTGTTTCATTGACCACTAGAATAATATAAAGTCAAATCACAGCTGCATTTCGCTTAACTTTTATGCTATTTATTTATCGATTGAAGAAAAATAAAGTTTTAATTCAATTCAATCCTATTTTTATTTATATTTTCAATAACTTCCTCTTATTTTAAATGAAAATAGTTTTTCACTACAAAATAGTTTTATAATAAATATTCTCTACTTTTGTTGTCAATGTTTTGTCACAATTCTATTCAAATAAGTTCTGACAACAAAACTATTTATACCTTTAAATTAATTCTTCGTCTGTTGTATCAAAAGTGTTAGAGGTTTGAGTTTGAGACTCAAGTCATGCATAATTGATTCGGATTATTACGAGACTCTAAAATACTAAATTCACAGTTTCTCTCTCTCTCTCTCACACACACACACACACACACACACACACACACATTCACTCACTCACTCTCTCACTCACTCCCCTTATTGTCAATTCTCTCTTTTTTCTTATTGGATGTAAAGCAAAGATTTTCATGGATGAAATAAATTGAATGCTTTTAACAATTGATATGCAGATCGCTATAAATATCGGCATTAGTTTGCATTTGAAGCTTATTTCAGAAACTGATATCTCTATTGTATGTAATAATAGTTTTTTATAATAAATATCTATTATTTGTTGTATTAGTACTCAAATCTTTTTTTTCAATTGACGTTTGTTTGCGATATTATATCTGATAAATACTTTTAGCGAAAATGAAAGAAACTTAATATTACTTTTGATACTCTTTTAAGAAGTATTGAAGAACTGATAAATATTTATATATAAAAATGATATGACTTTTAAGAGAGAGTGTATAGAATGTATCGATTAATTTGCAGAGTCTTTCCTTTTGTGAGTCACCAAAGAATGTCTTTTATTTCTTTACTAAATTAGGAAATCTCTTTCACTCTATTTTCAAGAATAGTGTTTATCATAAACTCGAGACCTAAATATTTGACGATTCGAAGCAGAAATCATAATAAACTTATATAAACAACAAAAGGAATAGAAAAGAGAACTGTATTTTCATTTTCAAAGAAAAAAAAATAATTTAGTATTTGAGTGGACTTTCGTGTTATTATTTGTATAAAATCAAACCATTGGTTCATCGATAGTTTGCCATCACTTTTGTCTGAACCATAAGAAATCTCTTCTAAAACTCTATGAACTAAAAGGAAGTGAGAAAACAGATGAACAAAAAGCGAAGAGAAGTGAAAATAATTTGGTGGATAACACAACAGAGCAGAGCATCTTTAGCTTTACTATTACTCAGAGTCTGTTTCATATAAAAAAGCATTTCAGTGTTTCTGTAGTCCCTCAGGAGTGAGCGTTAAAGGCGTTGATTAAAGCCTATGTGAAGGCGATGGCCCGCAGTGTGATTACATGCAAATGAGATGAGACGAGTCTCACGCTTTGACTTCAGTTTCTTTGCTCTTCAAATAACAGGCTTTTCATCATAAATGAAGGCGTCTTCAGACTCTCTCTCTCTCTCTCTCTCTCTCTCTCTCTCTCTCTCGCGTTGGTCTCATTTTGGTATTATTTCTATAGTTTTTTGTGTTTGAGACGAGACTAATAGCAAAACTGTGTTGCCATCCATTCAATAGCTAAGCAAACATCACAACTAATCCAAAGATGAATCCGAAAATTGGATCCAAGTTTTAACAGAAAACAAAATATTAGTTTTTATTGTTTGTCTGACTCTTCATTCTTACGGCTCTTTAATTCTGATCAGATCTCTAAACATAATTAGAATTTTTGTTCTGTTTTTTCACTTTTGCTTTGATTTTGTTTTCGTTTGTAATTAATTGTTTCTATTCTTTTGTAAATCAAATGTAAATTCTTTTAGATTTCAATTAAGATAAATGTGTTTCAGTTGTGATTCAGTAGTGATTGTTCTGTAATTTTCCTTTTGATAATCCCGTTATCCGAGACTAATGGTGTCCAATGACTTTCGATATGCTTCAGAACTTCTGGAAAATCAGTTCCACTGATTTTTGATCGATTGTATGCCTGACTCTTACTGTAAGACAAACTTTGATTTTTTGATAGCATTAGTCAAATGGACACAAAAGGCTTCGATGATCTCATATCCAGTGTTTATAAGCTCAGCGATTCTCTCATTCCATAACTAATATTATTTTTGATGAATCGCTGATTTCATATTGAATTCAATGGCCAAAAGTCGTACTATTCTTCCTGTGATGGGAAACGATAACAATGTTATTAAATATGATGTCAGTCGAGCCTAAACTCCATAACCGAATGTAATCATAGAATGCACTGATTCTGATGTGAGCACAGACTCACTGCTATTCAATATAATATTGAGTCCACATTAAGCACTTTTTTACGATTTTTTGAGGAAATCGGAAATATTATGTCAACTCTATTTCTCTATTCACTACTCATTCATAAAATGTCAAAAAGAACTGTTAGTTCACTTTTTCACCGAAAAAAAGTCGAACCGCTTTTCAACTTCCGGTTGAAAATTGATTTTCATCTGTGATTCGCATTAAACTAATATCAAGACCAAAGTGTAGACTACATACCATTTATGATAAAGTAGTTATCGACTGAGAGCTCAGATCTCAAGTGCACAGCAGTATAGTGTTCTTCTAGGGGTTAACCAGATTTTTGTGATAATCATGTTTTTTGAAGAACAGTGTTTAGCGGTTATATCATTAACTAATATCATGTATTGAATCGCAAAACACATTTATGTCTCTAATATTAATGTATATTAAGAGCACAACTATTCGTTCATATGATTTAGTGGTGGGACTAATGATCTTTCATTCGTCTATTCATTCACTAATTTTTATATTTCTATTGAATTTTGACTTTTGTTACGCTTTAGCTCTGATTCGATCCAAACTTTTATTAAATTTTTGTCATTTTTATCTTTTATTTCATTTTTTATATTCTTGTGTTTTATATTTGGCTTCAATTCTAAGGATAGTATTATATGCCATTTGGTTGTTGTTGTCTCTCATGTCTCAGCCTTTTTGTTCACCGATGCGGACCACTCTTATGATCTAATAATGACAAATGATTGCCACCGAATCACTTATGAAAATGAAGATATCACTCGAGCCGAACACTTGTCTCTCATTGGCTGTCACTCCTCTTTGCTTTAACACAACTCTAAAAATTGTCTCAAAAATGAGAGAAAATATTTTATATTTTATTCTTTTTCTGTTTATAATCAATGATTCGTTTCTTATAAATGAAGAACTTCTTTATTGTTTAAAGTTTTGCTCAAAATTAATGAAAATTGTGTTTAACTCAAATGCAATTCAAGTGTAAAAAAAAACTAATTAACATTCGGATAAGACTTCTTCTCATATCATTAATTTTGATGAAGAATTTTATTCAAGACTTTCAAATGTTAAGACACTTCGGTATAAATAGTCTTCAATTCCGGTTTACTTACCTTAAGATGCGAGAGAGAGAGAGAGAGAGAGAGAGAGAGAGAGAGAGAGAGAGACCAAGAGTACGAGTACTAAAGTTTAGTAATTTTTTGTTTGAGACTAAAACGCTTTTAGCAATTCTTAGCAAAAGTGCTTTTCGTAACACACCTTAACTAAATAGCTATGAAATTATGCCCGCATTTCAAATACAGACATAGAGTTAGTGAACATCAGATATAATGTGCGCACAAAACAACGCTATTATGGATATAATTATGTCCACAAATACCCTAAATATACGAACATTTTTTTAAATATGAGATTTATTTCTATTTTTCTTTCTCTTTCTGTTACCTGTCTTTCAATCTATCCTTAAGTCAAAATTTTTTGCTAATTTTACTAATGATAGAGAACTGAAAGTAACAAAACTATTCGTAATTTTCTTTGAAAACTATTCCTCCAATTGTTTTGTTTCTTCGAATCTCATTATTAAGTCTTTAAATATGATTTCATTTCAAAACTATATCTTTTGGAACTCAATATAAGTTAAGGAAAGACTTGTAAGTCTTGTAAACACTCATTATTTTCATTATTCTAAGAAATTATTCAACTAATGATAAAACAGTTAACATAATATCCTATTTAAAAGATAACAATAATGGCATTTTAACAATTACCTATCATATCATATTTTATATTATAGTCACAAACATTTCTCATATGTTTCTCAAGAGATTCCTTTGAATAATTCAGATAAAAGTATTATAAAACATCGAAAATAGAATCACTTGTTTTCATATAAATAGTGTTTCTTTTAATTAACTTAACTTCAAATGAATTATTCAAATGATTTAATGAATGAATTCTTTGACTTTTTTTTAGAACTTCCTATCGATTCGTTTGTTGAAAGAAATGTCGTATTTCGGTCTCAACCGGTACTCAAACTCATGCGCCAAATGTTAGCAAAGGATTAGGAAAAACTAATTCCAAGTATTTATTGAAAGAAAACATGTATTTATTCAATCAATAATCATTAATCATTAGAGTGAAATTAAGCATGTACAAATGCCTAGGTAATTCAGTTGATGATTCATTGATTTTTAATTCAATTCCTGTTAATCAATGAATGTTTTGCTCGACTTTTAATCGAAAGATATTCAGTTTAGATATTCATTGGAATGAAGGAAAAGAAGAGCTGACACGAGATAACTAACTATCTGTGAGAGTCTGACAGAAACCTCAGCCTTTAATGTGAAGTGCATTTTGGACAGACTTTCTGACTGTTAATATATTCTAAGCGATCAGTAGTAGTACTCCAATAACTCCCAAAACTTTATCAAATGAATGCCACGGAATGACAGTCAAACTTTTGTCAGTAGACTATCAGTAAAGACCTAAAAGTTTTTTTTTGATGCGATTTTGGCGAAACAAAAGATACTTAAGTGCAGACGGCGTTCACTTGTGTTCAGCCTTTTTCATATCATTACTGTATAAGCAATTGATTGATGTGCTAACGCCTGCACTTGTGCTCCAGATTCGCCTACCAGTGCCTCATTGCTGCTGTTTTTGTCGGTTTTGGTCACTTAATATGACTTTTAGTACAGTTACTGAAGAAAAGACTTAACAATGAGAACCACTGCTTAAGAATCTCTAAATCAACGTTTAATAGAAGGCGTTTCCATATTTAAGACTACAATAAATAAAACCAACAAATTATTGGATCCATTGCTTTACATCCTATTTAAGATAATCTTGAATCCATAGAAAGCATAACATTCCCAAGAAATGCCTCAATAACTCTAATAACTCAACTAATCCTAACATTTTATATCTTTAATATCTATATTAAATCATAAATTACTTCAATATTTCATTTTATAGCTTTTCTTTTGAAAAAAAGTTAAAACATCTTCTCTAGAGATAAACATAAAGTGAATATTGCAATGAAAATAAGCAAGGTGGTAGTAGTGGCCAATACCACTTATATTACACTTTTTATGATGAGATTATATATTTGAATATCTCTAACAGAAATTGAAAGGAAACAAATGTGATTGAGTACTGACTTCTGTGAGGGCCATACAATTGGTGTCCATCACAAAGGCGTTGAGTCGGTCAGCACTGCTTTGATTTGATTTTATTATCAGTGAGAAAGTCTACCCTAAAGGAGAGAATAATAAAATAAATGGAAACAATCATATTTGCGTTCGAATAGTCTATCAGTGATATGAGTGGTCGCCGACGGGTTTCAAATGTCAATTAATGCCCCGATTCATATCAAACGCTATCATCGATATAACTGCCCACTAATAGTGTACTGAAAAGAGGGATGAAATGTCTGTCAGTGGCAAACACTGTCAAACATCTGCATAATAATGCATTTATGTTATGAACGGTCACTAAACAAACCCACAAACGGGCGAACAAACCGTTTGATTGATATTTTCATAATTTAATTGAAAATAATATCGATGGCAATAGTCGTTACCACTGTTTCCAATAACTATTCATTTTGTGTGAATCTGTGAATGACTGGCATTGAAGTCCATATCAGTTCCTCATTATTAGTAGTGCCTCTCTTTATGTACAGAAATTCAAGGGTTAAGTCCTCTCTAATGAACATCATTTGAGATCTGTTCTGAATCTGTATTATTCAGCACTTAATGCATTTCAATGAAAAGCAATAAAAGTCTGATTCATCGCAATATAATGAACTCGAAGGGAACTGACTCTCACTCTCTGACATCAAAAGGAATTTGAAAAATTTCATAACTCATACATCATATACACGAAAGCACACCATATCTAAGCCACTATTCATTAAATCTGTGGTCAAATAGTTTTGATCAAATATTTTACTGAAAACCAAATCAAATGAAATCCTATACTTTCCTCTTATTTCCTAAAAAGTATTAAAAAATATTTTAAATTCGGAGTGAATTTGATGTGAAAAACGGATTTATTTTCTTTTCAAAAGTTTGTTTCAAAAGAGTTCGAAGGAATTCCAGTGAATGTCAGGCAATAGGAATGAGAGGCGAACCCAAAATCAAATTTATTTTTCTATCGTCAAAATCAGATCTGTGTCTGTGCTCTGTGTCTGTACTCTTGTGTTGGCGATCCATTCAATTCTTCGCACATCCATTACAACAATTGCATAGAATTTACTTGAAATTCACAAAAGGCTTTCAAAACGTCACAGATAAGAATCACATGAGAATCGAGTCTCTAGATCAATTTGATCAACTAAATCAACTAGATCCACTCCATTCACTATTTCCTCTCTATATCCGTTTAAACCAAAATATATTGGATGAGCAAGGTAATTCCCTTAATTTTCAATTCTAACTCAATATAGTCACTGAATAAATTGGAATAATTTAAAAGCTAGATGATTTACCTTGATAAAACATTTGATACAATTGTTTCAATTCAATCGACAAATAATTTGTTGAATAAAATGAATGAAAAATTTTGTTTTTATACAAAATTGTGAATAATTTGAAAATATGTTTATTGCGGTTAAGAGTGAAAAGAGTTAATTAATTAAATTTATAATAATTGTGTTGTTTTCGTGTCTTTAATTCATTAGAGCACAACTCTATTGAATTAAAGTCTAGTTTCAGATCTAATTAATTCGAGGATATCTTTAGGGCTAAATAGACAACACTTTTCTGTCGTTTTAATGACAATTCAGTTAAAAAGTTATGAATAATTCAGAAGATTAGTGAAAGAATGTTGTAATCAATTTAACGCTGAAATTGCTTTTAAAACACACATCAAATTGTTTCTAAAACTACGAAAAAGAAGTCAAACATAACATAAGGATATATTTATATATAAAATAAAGTGAAGAAATTCCGGAATAAATTTTCATTAGTTATAAATATTTATAACACAATTGGATTCAGTGAATAAATTATTGATTTTTATTCCAAATTAACACAATTTCCAAAAAAAATGGGTTAAATTCTTCTCACATCACATATAAGTCTGGAATCAAATCAAACAAATGATGTGTAAAAATATTTACCTAATTTTACTAATTACCAATTTTAACAAGTTTCAAACATGATCAAACACCATTAAACTTTATTAAATCAACATTTAATCTATAAATTATTCAGATGACCTTGAACAAAACGAAAGTCCTTTATAATATTGAGAAAATTAGACCAATTTAATAGTAAATGATGGTATTTAAATTAGCTTGCTAATCAATCATTCCAACTTACTAAATTATGTTTATCGATGATTGCTACTTGATCTACAAATGTTGCTTGATCATAACTAGATAAACTAATAGGTTATCCGCATTCAAATGAAAACAATGTTAACTTTTATTTGTTTTTTAATGAATTCGTGAATAATTTTATTATTAAATTGCGATTAAAACCAAAATTTTATGTGTTTAGTGTTTGTGTGCCATCTTTTGGTTGTATTGTTAACAACACTAATATATTAAATACAAAACACATGTTATTGTTTTGATTGACTTTTAAATCATAATTTAAATGATTTTTTTGTTTTAAATTTGTTTAGAATAGAAGATGTCTTCACTCAAATGGATCCATAAATCTAAACAAATCACTGATGGCTAACAACTGAAGACAATACCTAAAAATATGTTTTAAGTTTCTTAGATTTACAGAAATATAATGATGACGTGGTTTTTGAATAGACCAACGCTACTGATTTTATGGTACTTTTTCACTACATTTACAAACTACAGTTGGGAATCAATATAGTCAACTTCCAGTAAGGTAGACTAACCAATAGGGTCAGCAATTTTCGAATCCCCGAGTATAAACTATTGATATTATATATAAAATGGGATCAATAAGATTAACAACTATAATAGCGTTAAGTAACCGATAAGGTTAAGCATTTCACGATCACAAACTTCAATAATAACATCAAAATGGGGATCAATAGCGTTAACTAAAATATCAAACAAAAGATTTCGTTTATCACAATTAGTAAATTTTAAAAATGAAAAACAATTATTAGTTTGATATAATTTTTTGAAAATTTAGAGGAAGAAATCATGAAAATTGTTTCAAAAGTCCAAAACCATCACAAAAATAACTAAATAAAACAAATAGTAATGATTACTTATAAACATCATATTTGAACATTGCTTTTCTTATAGTCTTGATATAACCAGAATTCGATTTAACCAGATAATTTTGCAATCACCGATAATCTGGTTAAATCGAGGACGAATTGTATTCACTTCAACTAATTGTGATTTATTTGATAATTACGTTTCTAAAGACATTGATTTCAAATTTATTGATTAAATAATTTACATAAATATGAGATGAAAAACAATATTAGAGTTGATAGTTAAGATATGGGAACAATTAACTTCTCAGGCCATTAATAGTATCAATAATTTGGCAAAAAAATATTCCGCTTAAAACTATATCTTACAGATTCACTCATTAATATGAAAAGTGATTAAACCATAAATTAATTTCTTTGATTCCGCTGAAATCACTTAAAATTTTTATGAAAACTTATATTTAATATCAATTATTTCTATTTAAATATCATATGTATGAGTCATTAACAAAGTCTTTCATTTATGGGGATAAAAAAGGTCAAAAATGGATGGGAAAATGGGGCTAAAAATGGTCATTTATGG